>NBZA01004521.1:31847-41926 GCA_003054995.1 Aleochara bilineata | reverse complement strand
GTGCTAGCTCAAGGCAAGCGCAATTCTATATTACTCGCGAATCTGTATTTTTTCGCTAAACTCGTTTATTGTTTGCAATAACAAACAAGATGGATGATCACTTGTACGACTGCTGGTGGATTTGTGAATGTCACACATGCACTTGTCACGGGCGAGAGTGGGACGGCCTGATGCGCACGAGCCATAAATATAGTGGTAAGCCTTCGATTAATATCGTATCGGATTACAGTGGCTGTGATTACATGTAAATATCACCGGATTATGTGCAATTATAATTGTTTTCAAACGCACTTTTGTTTAATAGTGACTTTTGCGAGTATTGCCAACCGTAAGCATACTAAAAGTAACTAACTACATGTTCAGGTAAGACAGGAATGCATCAAGAACAGATCCGTACTTTAATAAAATAAAAACTTCAATAAATCCAATTTAAATCAATTTATTATATTATGTATTTGGAAAGCTAAAAGGGTGGTATTTGTTAGTTTCGCTGAACGTTTACCTACCTAGTTGCTGAAATGTAAAACGAATAACTAATAAAAACCGAACGACAGATAAATAAATTTGATTTCGTTTGCAATCCACGTCGTTGGAGAGCCCAAGGGATAGAGAGGTACACTACTTGTTGTTTTTACTGAAGAAAAACTTGAATAAAAGTAAAACGATCGTCAAGGAATCGCCTGAAATCAAGATGGTTACCACTCGGCTATCTCAACGGGCTTCGACCACTGGAAGACAAAGGGATTGGAATGAACAGAGCAGAGAGCAAAGCGACATGGTGGTTGCAGACTCAGCCTCAGCGTCATGCAGGCTGACCTCCAGGGCCTCGCTCCAACTCTTCTACTGCCACAGCCTGTGCACATTAATTAAAACACGTTAGTCCCAGTGAATGCAAACATAAATAAATAAGCAAAGACAACAAAACGTACAGAAATTCAGCAAATGCATGAGTTTATAACTATAATACTAAGAGATATAAGAAATATGTAGCAATATGCGTTTCGAACCAAAAAGAAAAACAATTGCGCCTCTAATTCATAAATTTTTCAACAACAAACTACAAAACCGCGATATCTGATCTGAGCGAGCATGAATACAGAGGAACTTGTGTAACAACAAACATTGTATTGTCAATCAGTGTATAAAACATTTAAATCGAACACCGCGTCTGTTCTTCAGTCAGTTCTTTGCTCAATGCAATGCAAAACTTCATTCGTAACTAACGTATTATTCGGTTTCGTTAAACTCACTTATTCTATTGCTTTACTTTTTGAAAATTTGAAAGGTCGTAACGTCGTAAGAACAAAGCGATTTTATATCTACCTTAAACACAAATCATCGCAACATGGCAAACAAAACGGCGAAAGTTGTTGTTGAAGTGTAGCAGAAGACTGGTGTATGTGTGAATTGTTTGTTTTTGCTTGTACTCTCAAGCAGATGATGATAACACTTCTCCAAACACAAACAATTCGTTCGCTTTGGCTTGGCACACACCTGAAACGCATTGCAGTTCTCGAGATGAATCATGCATGCCGGTGATAACAAGTGACACACGTACGTTTAGGATTTCGATCGCGGAGTAGAAGACGAATCCGCCTTTGAGGTGGGCAACGATTTCGAGCTGGCCTTTGAAGGCGAACGCGATCTTGACTTGCTGTTTTTCTTCTGTAAGGCTGGCGAACGACCCCGGGAGCTCTTGCTGTCAGAGCGTCCGCGGCTCATTGAACGCTTGTTATGCCTGTAGGAGCGAGATCGGCTCCTTCTGCGGGAGCGCGATCGAGAGCGCGCTCTGTAACAAATCCAAGATGAATTATCAGTGATTAAAGTATAGATAGCCACCTTCTGCGCCGTGAGAAGCGGCGATGTGGCGATGTTGGCCTGCCGTATCTAGCCATTTGTACTCGGAGCTCCCTGCCGTCCAGCATTCGCCCATCCATGGCATCCAAAGCATCCTCTGCATCGCGCATCTGGTAGTATCTGAAGCCAGATCAGATGTGCAAGCTCATGAGGAGTGAAGATTCTTATAGGATTATATCAACTGTCTTACCGTACAAAGGCAAATCCGCGTGATTCTCGCGTGAACCTGTCGCGGGGAATATAAATATCGCCCACAGCCCCACATCGCTCGAAGGCGCGCCGCAAATCGTCTGGGGTTGTACGATATGTTAGGTTATCCACCTTCAAAGATATCATACCCTCGATACGAGGCGGAGGTCGTCCATAACTCATCTTCATGAGAATTTCGATGAAGAACTATCCAGTTGGGTTATAAACAAACACAGCGGTGTTCACGCAATGATTACCGTTCAGAATGTTTATCACACAACGTACGACCATGCGTGACGATCGCGAATTACGATTAAGTGTCTGTGGTTATCTTTGGCAACAATATCCAACAATTTGATCGAACACAAGACCAACCAGAACTTTCTAGATAAATGAGGAAAAAAATGGCTGACGGGAATGCAGGCAACCAATGCAGTAAGGGCTCAATGAGGGCGCCACTTAACTTTTATCAAAAGTTTGATTTATAAAATGTTTTAAAAAAAAACTTATGTAAATAATTATGTAAACATACTTAATTTATCTAGTTATTTATGTAATTTTTCGAAAGCCAAGTGAGCTTATTATGGCACGGCAATACATTGAGAATGAAGCGTATATATGCAGAAGAGTATGCTCTGTATCAAACTGTATCATGAAGGTGCGAATTTCTGTGTCTTCAGAAAACTTTCCATGGGGGACCTGTAAAGTATAAATGGCGTTAACATACGAGTCGGTTCCCTCGGACAGAAGATCGGTAGGATTTGAATAGCAAGTAGTTCTCTTGAAGCGAGACCCTTCTTTGAGGAAGAGCACAATGTTGATATCGTTGTCACAGCTTGGCGATACTTTGGTGCGGACGTAAAGTATGTATGCTCCATGCATAGTAATGGAGGTTGCAAAAAGATGATACAATGTGTTTGCCTTTCGCGGTTTCGCATGTTCAATAGCACACAGTGCTTGGCCATTGGAAGAGGCAATCAATTGCATGCAATCACATTGATTAGTTTGGGCGTTGGTGCTATCGCATGGCACATTGGATAGTTGTACTTGCTGAGCTGGTAGGTGATAATATTCCTGTAACATGCATATGCGTAAAAAACAATATGAAACATTCCTTAATCATATACCGAATCAGCACCAATGTAGAATTCAGTTTCGAATATCTCCTCAATAGGATGAGTGTATAAATACGGCCACAGAGCGGACCATAACGCCCGGTCGTTCGCCATGTATCGTTCGAAGAACGTCTCATTGGGTTCAGGCGGCAGACTTTCGAACGTCCAGCCAGGAGCAAACACGGCAACTGACAAGTCAAACGCACAGGCTCTTGAAACTCCCTGAAAAGTTATAATAATTTACTTTTTTGACATATTGCAAAGGTTTTATAAGCTTTATCACCCTATGACAGTCCGGACCTGCATGATAAGGTGTGTTCCTAGCAAAAACATCAATTCCAACGTAAACCGACGATGAACGACATTGCGCAATTTGTTTACTATTGATTAGGTGCTCTTCTGTCCAGTTGTAGTTAAGAACAATGCCGTCAACGACATCAAAGAAAAGACTATTATTTTCATTCAGTTCATTCTGCCATTTCAATTCGCCCGTTTTGATGACACTATCATACCAGAGAACCATGGCTTCTGCATTATCAGCATGCAATGCCTTCGTAAGCATATCTAAGAAAGTAACCAGTGACTCTGTGTCCTCCACTTTGTTCTCAATATTTACTAACCAGCCGTCCAGCTTGAACATTTGTGTAAGCTGCCTTAGAGACTCAACAAATAAAGTGATACTTGAAAGATCAGCGAGAAATTCTTTACACAACTGTTCCCCCTTTTCCCATTCAGTGATAATAGTCCCTAAGACTTTGACACCATTTTTATGGCTCAGCGATATCCAGTGTTTAGTTGGCAAGGTGATAAAATGATGCGAGAAGTATACGAACGCATCGATCAGTCTCCAGTGTTCAAACACATAACCCGTGCCGGGCCATCTATCCTCGATGTACTTATCAAGCAAGTAGCCATTTTTCATATCGTGTATGACGATTGTCTTTTTGCATACAGTCTGATCTACACGTGCTGGTATCGTGTCGTCCCATGTGTGACAGGATAGCAGACCATTCGGTATCCTATCTGGACAGCCTTGCACGAATTCGGGTAAAGTAGCAGTCCAGCTGGGTGGATTCTCAATGACTTCCTGAAGTTCAGCAAGGTCTTTGATTGGCTCACACACTGCAATTGCAAATTTACCATTTAAACTAATCTGGTTTGCATGTTAATACGGGATTGAATTACCTTCGTATGCCATTGCAGATTTAATGCATTTAAGAAACACAACTTATTTGTTTACGTTCGGAATGTTTGTATCTGATTCACAGCTGGGTATGGTGGCGCCCTCGCATTTATAAAATGCTATTTTGTATTAAATTTGCACAGGATTGTTCGCTAAAAAGTGCCAAAGAAAAGTTTTGTAATGATATGAAGTAGGTTAAATAGTCTATGCGAGAGTGGGCCTAGTCAAAAAACACACAATCACTTAATGTACCTGTGAAGTAGCTCTTGAAATAAATACCCAATCGAACTGATATAATAAACAAACGAATGCGTGTCATAACAAGTTATACTTATTGCCGATAAATCATATTATCGTAGATGTAAACATTTTTGTAGGATTTCCGATGCGAAATACACGTAATCACTAATTAAAATGTGCATTCTTGCATTTGATTGTAAGGATTCTTAGTTTTAATTCAAAATCTTATTTAATACAAAAAATGTTTACATATTACATTTTACTTTTAAACTTTACAAGGTATTTTAACATGACATTAAAGTGAAGAGAACAATTTGGAAATGAAAGATAATGTTACAAAATGTGTTCTGAATAACTGCCAATTTCATTGTCATACAAACTGACACATGTAGGCAGAGACGACAACATTTTGAAATGATTAAGAACCCTTGTCGATCTGCTCCTGGATATGTGGAATGGCGTCCTTCAGCTTTGCCCATTGGTCCAGAGTGAGCATGATGCCCTTCTTACCTGGAGCCATCTCGCCATTGCTGGTCAAGTAATATTCGCGGATATTCACATATTGCTTCCCCTTGAATTCCGTGTAGCTGATTTTACGATTGCGGCCAAGGTCCCACTCGGTGCAATTCGCATCCCCAGAACCCTGTCTTGGCTTGCTTCCACCATCCGGGGACGAAGTTGGCCTGGCGGTATCAGCGGATGGTGCCGGCTTAGTCGAAGATGAATTCTTGCTTGACGCACCATGAGATGGCTTACTTCCTGAAGCCTTGCCGGAAGAGCCGTGCGCCGGCTTGGTTCGCTTTTGCGGTGGCGGCTTTTGAACAATTGAGGTTAACAATGAAACCTTACATTTTAAATGATTTTATACCTCAGGTCCAGAAGACAAGCTGGACGATGACGACGAGGAGGATGAAGAGGACGAATCCCTCCTCTTCTTCTTCTTTTTCAGACTATCATCCTTGCTGCGCGGCATTTTATAATTGACCCTTATATACCAGAACTGATTCAAATTGTACGTTGCGGGCCCGAAGTCAGCAAATGTGTGTACTGATACAATGCGTTTATCGTTAAGGTTACGTCGGCAAACTGTTTGCATTTGTCAGGTTAAAACGCACGCTAGATGGCTAGTCAGCGCCAGTTGGAAAGCGCCCTCTTCAAAACGCTTGGCACGTGTTGTAAACACGACTGAGGTTAAAGCAGTAAGTGAGTGATTGTGGCATAGACTTAAGCAAGATGGTGGTGATTCAAGAGATTTTGAATAAAAGTGCCCAGGAGGCGGCGAATTTCAAGCCGATCACGGTGCACAAACATCTGGAACTCAACTACGATCTGGGCCGTCTGCTCGCCGTGGACGTGAACGAACTGGACCGACGACAACTTAGGTATGTTTTCGATGGCACATGGTGCTTGTTCTGGCTGTTACATTATTTGTCTTGTCTAGTTCCTCGCGCAATGACTATCTGCTGAATCTAAGTCGCGATAACGCGCAATTGTTGATGAATAAGATCTGGGAGCTCCCGACCGAGCGCGTTGAGGAAGCTATCGTCGCGAAACTTCCACCACCAAAGTATGTGCTCCCCAGGGCACAGCGTGTTCCCGTTCCACGGGAACCTACGAAATGGGAGAAGTTTGCTGCGGCGAAAGGTATCCAGAAGACGAAGAAGAGCAAACTTACGTGGGACGAGCAACTGCAGAAGTGGATACCGAACTTTGGGTATCGTCGCGCTGCTGCCGAAAGGGAGAAGGATTGGGTCATTGAAGTGCCACAGAATGCTGATCCCTACGAAGATCAGTTTGCCGTGAAGGCTTCGGCAAAGTCGGAGAAAGTTGCAAAGAATGAACTGCAACGCTTGCGGAATATCGCTCGGGCCAAGAAGATTAAAGTACCACAGGCCGGCCTGATGGATCCAGAAGTGTCGACTGCAACAGAGGTTTGTCTACGTTTACAGTATTTTTTGTTATTTCTCTACTGCTTTTTATGATAAAACAGTCAAATACTAAGTCAAAACAGTCATATATAAAAGAAAAAAACAGTCATGCATGCTACATATTCAGGTTTAATATCATTCATGATATAAAATTCAATTATGTATTCTAAATATGCAATAAACTTTGCAGTTACAAACTGCAGTGACTGTAGCGCGATCGTCAACGGCCAGTGCTGGAAAGTTCCAGAACAAACTCTCCAAAGAAAAAGAAGCGAAGAACGTGCACAGCCTCGTGCCTGGCGGTAGTCGGAAGCGCAAACCGCCACCAATGACGGCCGAAGAGGAGAAGAACGAAAACTTGCGAATGGTGGACTCTTTGCTGAACAAGCGGCCAAAGTTTGATATCGCGACTGTGGTGTCAAAACGCGTACAACCCGGCAGAGAAACGTTAGTGTTCTGGTTTATTTTACTTTTAAATTTCTGTTTTACAATGTGTATTTATATTTAATAGGCAACCATCAGAAAATCGATCAAAGAAACCAAAAGCTGGACGTGGCGGCAAAAAGCAGACAAGTGCCTCAGCAAAGAAACCGAAGGGTGGCAAGGGTGTACACAAGGGCCTTGGCAATAAAGGCCGTAAACGACGATAAACGAATCCTAGTCGCCTTTTTCGATTCTGTATATAGATTCATAAGTTTTAAGGTGGGTTATCGTCATGTTAAGCGCAACTATCGGGGGTATTCCCATCCAAGGTTGGGTAGGTGAGAAATCGCCATGTAGACTAACGCCCCTCGTCCTGGCAAAGGTTGCATTGCAACATACGTGCGGTGGTCAGACGACCAACGACTCATGAACTTCTTTCCCTCTTCCTTCTCCCCGAAGGCTCCGTACTGCAATAAATAATGAGGATTTCGTATTTTAGTTTGCAGATACATGTAGGTTATGTGAGTCAGTCGCCAACCCTGGAGGTATACTGCGGATAACCGTAGTGTTCGTCGGGGAAATCATACACTCCGCGATGCAGTACAGTCAGCAAGTACTGGAAGAACTGGTTGCGATTCCTCTTGACAGCGATATCGTTCGACTTCAGCTCGCACAATTTCGTAATCCATTTCGTGACGATTTCTCGGTCTACGATAAACGATTATTATTATTGTGGCGCCTCTTAGATGTCTAAACCAGCTTTAGATATGCTCTAGAAGAGGAACGAACGGTGGACGCACCCACTTGTGTTTATTTATACTAGTTGTAAACATTACTACAAGTGAATTTGTCTTTGCAATTAATAAATACCTATTGTTATGCGATTAGCGCTCATATTTTAAGGAAGAATAAAGAAATGCGGATTCAAATGGGGCATACCGTGTCGTCGAGGTAGTTTCATAATGAGTTGGCGGGCGAGTGCGAGGTTGCGGTTGAACTCTTCATCGTAGAGGTTGCCCGCGATGGACGCCATTTCTACTCTTTGCTATCCAGCCCTCGTCAGTCCTTAAAAACTACAGAGGATTTCAGAGAGAGCGGAAGCCCTTCGACGTGACCGAAATTCAAATATGACTGTTTAAGTTCACTGTCATGCGCTGAACATGTTTGTGCATTGATAAAACACGTCGTCTCGGCGACGTTCACTCTATAATGTCATTTATCTCAATCTAGTGATTCTTTTCATTTCGTTTTCTCCAAATCCGCTTACTGTTTTATCATATTTTTTGGATTGAAATTTTCATTTTGAGTTACAACAACATCACAAGATGGTACGCGAACCGAGAAACTTTGGGGCCACGCCGTTGCTGGGCGATGAAGGATATTTCGAACAGCCAATGAGTGTGCCCTCGAACCTATCCAAGAGCCCTGACTGGCACAAGGGTTTGTCTGTCTTTGACCGTCTTAATTATCATCATACGCTGGCGAGCACGCGCCGCTTCGCGCACTTCAAAGCGGTACCGTAAGTGGTTTAATGTCCCGTGTCTCATACCATTCTAACGATTGCTAATGAAATGTTAATGTCTGCACGCTCCACTTGCCACCCATAGGGGACTTATACCTGAAGATGCCTTGGATGTGGCATTGGAGGCCGACTATGATCATGGAGTTGTCATGTTCCCAGATCACATCGACGTTATCCTTCAGCCCACCACAACCGGAGCGGATACTCGCCGCCGTCTGCGGAATATCATCCAGCTACCCAAGGCTTTCGACGCAATTGGGACTGCCGTCGAGCTTTCTGAGAAAGCCGTCACTAAGAAACATGGACGCCAAGATGAGTTCGACGCTGCAGGTCATACCAGTCCCATGTGCAAGTGGAGATTCGTGAAGGAACATTACGGCCGATACGATAAACACCATCCTTTGTATGTTACGGGACTGCGAGAGCGAATGAACCCACATAATGTGAAGTTGATGAACACTTCGCACCATTCGCCGCAGACGAATGCTGGGTACTCGCGCCAAGACAGCGATGGTAACGCGTATCAATACTGATTTTGCTTCAAATCAACGTTGCTTCGCAATGAATCAGAACAAATTTATCGTGTATTTTCAATAACCAGCGTTTACGTTTACATTTCCAACGAGTGGCTGTTACTTTCGTGCTAATTAAATTAACTAAATGAGCGTGCGCTGGGCACTTGTGGAATGCTCGCCCAGTAAGACAACGAAACAGCCAATGACTTCGCCGAAGTTGAACAAGTTGATGTGCAACGAAGCGGAGTGCGTACAGACAGGTCGAGGAAAAAGGCTACGCATAATGAATTAACAGGCATAAGCACAGTTTAATTAAACTAAATGTACGAATCAGAGTGTGAATCATTAGCTGATTTACGAATGCGAGTACAGGTTACAATTAATAAATTATTTTGCGTTTCATGCAAATTGAAATTTCAACTTTGTTTTGATCACAAAGGCTGTTTTTTAGACGGGTTTTTCATTTGAAGTATCCAAGTGTGTGTTATTTACTTTATTATTTTATTTCAACCAAAATGGATGACGATTTATTTAGTAGTAAGAGTACCAATAGCGACGAATGTGAGTTGCCATCGACTTCTGCAATTTCTCCGATTTGTACATATCGGCAATTCCCTTCGGTATGCTCATGTGCGTATAATCAGTCGTGTTTCTGCGACGACCTACTGGACCCGTCAGTGCAAAATTATCCGTTGAATATGCCCCAACAGAAGACGAAACCGCAAACGCCTCCTGCAAAAACGGTGCGCACAACTAAAACCTCCAATAAAGCTAAGATTTTGCCTCCTAAGGAACCTGTCTCTTCGCGTACTCTTTTAGAACGCATCCGCAAGAGTGTGAATAATGAGCCACCACCATTGAGGGCCCCAGTGTCTCCCAGATCGGCCGGGACCTCCCGTGATGATTGGGAAGGCGCATCGGTGCACACAGATGAGGTAATGCGCGTTAAGCTCCCACGAGAAACAAAATACTCGATAACACATCTTTCGCCCAAGACCTTGAGAGCCATATGCTCTAAATGCGCCTTGGATGCCCGAATAGAGCAAGCCGCTGCTAAGCGGTCAAAGCATAATGATGATCCTCAGCCTGAACCTGTTCTTTTGCCAC
>NBZA01004521.1:0-11505 GCA_003054995.1 Aleochara bilineata | reverse complement strand
GGCGTTTGGTGTCTTGAACCATCATCAAACGCTGCGCGGTGCAGCGCGTCGCGGCGCCGGAGATAACGTCACCACCCGCCTCCAATAGATAGTACACTGGAGGCGCAACAAAGCGTCCTGACAAAGCGCCTTTGAGCGCGCTTCAAACGTCGTCAATCAAATTCGAAAATGAATGCTTACAGTACACGAGTGTACGTACCTCGACATGCGGGGGCGGTGAGCGTAATGTCTTATGACGTGCGCCTCGACGCCTCCACGTCTAATATCAATCGACGCCTGAATTATCCAATATTACTCTGCGATTGTGCATTTTTTACTTTATACACAAACTGAGACATAACCTAGAATGTCGAGCCAAGGTTATAAAAGTTTTTTAACAAGACGCGCATAAAATGCGTGCAGCGTGCAGGCAAAATGTTTGATTTATGGCGGTTTGTAATACAAGTTTCATGACGGCATATGCATACCGACCATACCTACAACCTGCCCTTTGTTGAAAATGTTTCTTTTCAGCGATATTGTTGCCGCAACGGTCGCCGACTAATTAGAGTTTAAACTAGGCGAGTGCTAGCTAGCGTGTTCCCTGCCGGACTGCCGCGGATTTCCTAAGATTTCGGTGGCAGTAAACTAAACTTGTTGAGTATGAGATGCGGACAATAGACATGTCTCGGCTTTCACTCTAGGAACAAAGCACCCTTTCACTTGATTAATTATTATGTGTCATAATAGCTCAGCACGGCAGGGCATAGCTTGTTTGTTAATTAGGGCACTGCGCAGGGTAACAATATTTTTCCTCTTTGCTGCTTTTATTTGATGAATTTTTCTTCATTTTAAAATCAAATGTGTACAAATAAGACGCAATTGTGTTGCCAATCTATGGGAATCTTGTTTTACAGTGTCATTAAATTTCCAGATGGAAGGCGATTTAGGCAGGCAAGAACACAGGCAGGTACTCTGTGTAAATTAGTCTAACATTGGCAACATCATGGAATTACAACACGCGCATAATCCGGCAGGAAATATTAAAAATTCCATTACGCTGCTTAAGAAGCGCGCAGCGAGTGGTGCTTCACCTTCCTCTGCTGAAATCAGATTAGAAACGCGTTCTGCTCGGATGCAAATCCACTATTTGCCCAATATCAGCATAATGACTTATTAGCATAATGCAATAAAATCAAGCTAGAAAAAAACTGCTAATTGTACAGAGTGCAAGTGCAAAGAGCACTTTAGAGATGAAATTTTTAATTGCATCGGTGGTATAATTAATTCAAGATCGCTTCCAGCGTTTTTTCACTATTTATTATACTTTTCAGAATGTTTGTAAGTAGGTGTCTACGTCCAAGCGAGTTTACAAACTAAGCTTCTGTCTCTCCTCGGCTTTTCAGTACGTGTTTGTGAAGGTAATCTCAAAAATTGCCGCCCCTTGAAGTTCAGGCTCGTCTTCGACAAGCGGTCCCGCTAAGCTCTCTTCCCGGCAGGCGCTGGTAGCACTGAAGTAACAATTTAGATGGTAATTAGACAATTAAACTCGTTCAGTCTTTCCGTCGTGGTCGACGGCGCGTATTTGACGCTCAAACAGATTGCGCTTATTTTTTTGATGTGACAATGTCTGTTAATGCGCAACTGATTGCGAATGAATGTTCAATGATTGCTTTCTTTTTTGATTTCCTCATTGCTAATTGAAAGGAAATGACATTGTTTGCTTTATAAAATACAAAACTAATTAACTTTCTGGTAATACTGTGTTGAAAAGTGTAAAAATGCAAATATTGTAGACGTAGCGGTGCACACTATCGCTCTATATAGTAAAAGTACATAGTCTAGAAGAGCAACAAACAAGTCTTATCAGAAGTTCGTGTATTTCGTACAGATATTGATACCTTTCATCAGTTTTGTATGTGCGCGAGTCGCGTCCACGTCCACGTCCGGAATAATTCAGTCAAAACGTGCAATTTTCAGTTAATCAAAACGACTAATTGGCTATACAAGTGCAAGTGCAGTGCGGAAATTGAATGCGCGTGCTTTTCTGCTTTTCATTTCACCGAGTTGCCATTAGACAAATTAAAATGGAAAAAGCGTGTGTTGTGTTGTATGCAAACGCAAGCTGGTTCTCTATTGCTTCTTATCACCGTCTCCGCCGCGTGGTGTTAGAGTGAAATTAGAGGATATTCCGTTGAAGACAATATGCTGCCAAGTTGTAAGGTGAGTGATCAAACTAATGTAACTGCGAAGAGGTCTGAACTGAACTGAACTGAACTTTCCTTTCGTTTCCTGCTGCTGCTGCTGTAATTAAATCGCACCCGGATATTGCGTTACGTGAACAAAAAATGAATAAAATTCTGGAATATGTAAATAAATACGACGTCACGTCAAGTCACGTCCGCGAATAACAAATAGTGTTGATGAAAATGCATTAGCGAGTGCATTGTGTGTCGGCTATGCCTTGTTATTATATGAGAATGCGATGATTAATTATCAAAAAAATCATTTATAAATTTATCTGAGGCAATGCTACCTGCGCTTGCAAGCCGAGGCTAGACAATCTATACTAAATCAGTTGGAAAAAGCGCACCAACAAAACAATAAACCATTTAAATCCGGTGCATTATTTTTCTTATTGTGCCTACCCGGCGGCGCCGTTTTATTGTCGCGGTGAACTAATGACTCGCTGCTAATACCAGCCGAGCATTTTTCGAATGTCTCTGCGCCCACATAAATCGCCGCTCATTGCTCGACAATAACAATAACGAGCGCACAAGCGCTGCGCTGCGCTGCATTGCATTTCAATTACGTCCAAGAATTAACACGACCAATGCTCCGATAAACAAGTTATTTCCAAAATGGTATCAATCAGTAGTAGTAAAGCCGGTCCTGGACATTTCGTTCATTTCGCAGTCATTAATTTAACTGCGCGGTTTTAATGTCGCGCAATCACCTGCATAAAAACGCTTTATGCATTGTTAACGTGCCCCTGCACTTGCGGACTCCGGCAGTCTTGGCAAAAAATCATTATAAACTTATTTTATTATGCAAAAAGTAAACTTCGGCGGGCATTATTTGTATTTGTGCGCTTGCGCATAATGGGTGCTTGTGCGTCATATCTTTGGGCCGTCATAAATCGTGGGGGCGGTTTATTGCCTCTTGATTAAAGCGTTAAGATTGCGCGCCTAAACATTCATATTGGGCGTAAAGCGCTGCGCGCTTTGGAAACTTCACTCGTATTGCACTCCGCGCTAATTTAATGAATCAAACGCGCGCAGGCGATTTTTCTTTGGGACGTCAATGCACTTAATTAAATATGTGATTGCGACGGGCCTCGCCGCAATCGTGTGATTACACAACTCATTTAACTGCGTACGGATTCGAATGCGAATTTCTATTCGGATTTCAATTCGCGAGCTGTAGCCCAAACGCCACAAATGAGCTATAGAAACTTGTTATTAATCACGGCCGCGTGCCCGCTTCATTACTGCCCTTGCTGTGCGGAGCTGTGGGATGGATGTGTTTATTGGAACAAGTCGGCTGTAATTTGGTAAATCTATTTCACGAGCGGCGGTGGCCCCTAACGAGTGCTCACAGCAGGCCTTCCACTCCACTCTTCGTGGCTTTGAAAAACTTGTTTCGCCGCCTTCCACTGCACCTCTAAATCATACACGTATGTTGATTTATGTCGTACGCCGTGCGCTCTAAGCCGATACCAAACATATTTTACTCATGTCTGCAGTATTGGCACAATCTTGGCCCGGATGCGTCCGGATGATGCAAAATTCAATACAACTCTCTCTCGCTTGAGATTGTGCTTGGACTGGGTCATCTGCGCTAATTTATTAAGACATTTGCCTGAGGCCGGACCTGCGGAGACTATGTTATGTTGTTCACGAGCATAGAATAGAAATTGCACTGCGACTTAATTTCAGCTGCACATATCTAATAACAACCAGAGAACCCGAGGCAGAAACAATATTTCTCCGAGTCTGAACTTTCTTCCTTCTTCGTGCTGGTCTTGGAAAAGTCTAGTTTTATACAGAAATCCATTGAATAATTGCAATTAGAATCGAAACAAAAGAATAACAAGGTCGAATTGAACGGTGAGAGGTGAAAAATCGTCAGAAGGGTATTTTTATTTACGAGGCAAACACCTGACAGGTGCGCTTGGTTTCCGCTGAGAAAGTGCGCGGAGGCACGCGCTGCCCCCCATTGCCCCCTGGCTGTAATTTACGTTTCGGTTTAGGTTAACGTTGAGTTTGTTACTTTCACGTTGATTTCATTTTGATTTGTGGTTTCTACTGCGATCATTAATTTTCGGAATTGCGGTAATGCATTTACAAATATTGGGTGTATTGATCGCCGATTGACGTGCATTCAATCAGCCAGTGTGCATTGTAATTCAAGTAGATAAAAGTCCACAGCGGTCAGCACGGATTCTGCACGCTGACGTTTACAAGCGATTAAGCCAAACATGCACTTGCAGCAGAGCTAACAAGCGGCTAATGCACTATAATGCAAAATCCGTCACTTCGCCAATCGACCCACACGTAGTCCGTGGCGTCGTTCAACGTACATACACACATTCTTTCACGGGCTCACTCCCGCTTTTCCTTTTGCCTTTGCTTTTGCTTTAGCTTTTGTTCCAGGCGCGTGTGCTATTGAGTCAACAACTCCGCACGACAATCAAAGTCGCCCTTAACTATTCACAGTTGTCGCACGTTTGCAAAACTTTTCACTGTAAAGATGGCAGAAACATAAACAGCGGCGCAACCGCATTAATTTTAATTTACATATGACACTTGACTTTCCGCTCTTCGTTATGTATTCACACCCTGCAACATATCTTGCTTAGTTTTATGCAAATTCTCTCTGAATTAAACAAAAACAGAAAAAAATATGGTAACTGGCTTATGATTCAGTTAATTTTCTAAAGATTTCGCCTTTGAATGATTAAAATCCGTTAATTTTACACGAAGTTATGTCAGTTACGACAATTTAGCAAAAACATTATTTAAGGCTAATATCTTTTAAAATAATAACAAATTGAAACTTTTAAGTTGATTCACTTATTTATCAATTAATTCTCTTACGATTTTGGATAATTTATTAAAATCCGGAAACTTTTGCCAAAGTTATGTCACTTTGAATATTTTGGTCATTTTTGCAAAAAAATACGAGTCAGCACAGCGTCCAAACAAAAGCAGCTAGAGCCATGCGGTTTTCATTAGCGGAAACTCTAATTAATTCAAATTCCGAATACGTACAACTTTGGCAATTTTCATTAGTGGAAATAATTAAAAAATAAAGTTTAAAAAACAAACGATTTAGTTGAGGTTGTTTTGTGCAGTTTCGCATTGTGGGTTTGCGACTCCTAATTAGAGCGTTGTGTTTCCGCCGGTATGTCGGCGTTGGTCTAAGGTCGAGCATAAATTCGGCGATACTTCCAGCATTCCGACACACCGCATGTGCATCAACGGGCGCGCGCGTAAGTGGTTTCGGCACAAGCTGGCCGGCGCCTCCGCACCGGCGCGCCATTTCGGCAAAACTCAAGCGTACTTCTATCCTAGGAATGCTAATATATAGCTACATGTGTTTGGCCCTTTAACGAATAACGAATAATACGATAAACAAAATTCCATGCAAATGAATTCAAATTAAAAACTGCTCAGTACTTAAGTAACTGACCAAAAGTGGGGCAATATTTCACTGAAAATATGTGCGTTTATGTGGCTAGTGATGGGTAGTAAGACTGTAAGGATGGTTAATTTCGTCGCATTATCATCATTACGACGGAGAAACATTATAACAGTGACAAGACTCGAGATGATTAACCGCGCTGCTAACAACGCGCGAAACACATGCAATTAAAGTGAACTTAGTCATCACGGAGTCGGGCATTTAAAACGCGCATCCGGCGCCGACGACATGGGTCGTTCGCACACTTTCCAAGAGGAATCTCGCGGTTGAAACAGGACTCTGAGTCTGACGCGAGCTCGGAGCGAAGTTGGACAAAGCGGAATGCAGCAAAGCGGCGTACAATCGATGTAAGTAGAAGGCACTCCACTTGAAGAAACGGCGCCGCAATGCCGCCACCGCCGCCACTGACAGTCCCGTTCCGGTGCCGTTTATTATTTCAATTTGTGGCGCGGCGGCGGCTTTATTCAGTCACTTTAATTTTACAGCCGGCACGGCGGCGACACGTTGACAATTTGTCTTTTATAGGCCGCTCTGCGTCGTAAACACATTGCCCGTCAGATTGCGTGCCAATTGACAGCCTCCAGTGCAAGCGCATTTGTTTGTGCTTAGTTTATACGCTTTTCGCACGCTTTTTTATCACCCCAGGGACGCATCCTCAAGTCTGCATTTATTTTCGTGGTTTTTTCGCCTTCGACACTGGGCTTTTCTAAATATTTAAACATCATTCCATTGCCAGTGCGCGACGATGGGTAATTGCACGAATCTCATTCGAAGTGCTTTGATGACTTCAATCGCCCGTGCTCTTATTAACGACCAAACTGGAAGAAACTCGGCGGAAAACGCCAGCTCGTTCAACGTTCCTCTCTTTGCACTGCACTGCAATGAAATCAGAATCATCGCTTTGCGGCTTTACTGCCTCTCATCGTAGGAAATATCAATAAACATAACCTGATTTCTTTGTGGGGTTTGTGACAACTTTCTAAAAAGTTGTTGTAACTTTTGGTGGTCTCACGGGTGAAATAAGGTAAGCAGATGAATGCAAATGAATTTATTACACGTGCGAGGGCGTTCAATTAAAATGGATTGCGGGGCATCACGTGAAAATCGTTGATAAAAACGCGCGTAACGTGCCCGCATGCAATTAACGAATTTTTTCGCGTGTGCGGACGCCGTTTGCCAGATTTTTCAACTTCCTCGAAACGTTTGCACTGCTCGCCTGCCATATTGCTCACGTTTTATTGAATTTACGTGTAATTAACAAACAATAATTGCGTTTCATGCGAACGCACCGGCTAATCGATGCAATTGCATGCGTTTTTCAGCGCACTAATGCTAATGGAAACCAAATGCGTTTAATTAAATTGCGCACACTCCGGTTGTGTTGCGTTTTATTCGATAAAGCGTTGCAGAAAGCGTTTTCTACGCACATATTGAATGTAATTTCAATTTCGCCCCTGTACGTTAAGATGCGATTGCACTTGCGCTTTGTTGCATCACGAAATCCTCGTAAGTGAAGTTTGTTTGTTTGTTTGTTTCTCACTCTTTATGACTGATTAAAATAGCAAATCATTTTACGTGATTAAATTTTCAATTAATTTAAAATTGATTCCCTTCCCTGCGATCGGATGTAAATAAATAATTGTAATATGAAACAAGCCCCTGAAAGCTGATCGCTCGTTCTCGTTCCTGACTTAATACGAATATTATCGGTGCATCATTGATTTCCCTAAATTATGAATAGCAATCCATCCGCTAATGCGGTAAGCACAGCGCATCGCATCGCATCGCATCGCATCGCAGCTTGGATTTATGGCTGAATGATATTCGTCGAAAAATTATCTGGAAATTAGCAAATCGAAGTGTATTCGGAGGAAATCAAATACTCGTCTATACACAGAACATACTGTAACTTCATATCCTGAGAGATTGCATGCCTATCTCGTCACGTTGAGCTTGCAGTTGTTGTTGTTTTGGCGTCGATTTTTTGTATGCAGTACAAACTGAGGGAAAAACACTGCCGGTTGATGTTTGATATTTCAACTTCTTTGTTTGCCTCTTTTTCCATCGACGTACGTATAGGAAGTGAGCGTTTCTTTTCCGTAGCTTTCTTCTTTCGTTTCTTGTTTCGTTTTCTTTCTTTCCGCTTTCTAATTTCGTTTACATGCATTGTTATCATATTTGTATTGGCAGCTTTCCCCATTTTCGCAGTGGCTTGGTATAGTTTGAAAAACAATACAAGAATGCTGAGGATTTACGAGTGCAATAAGTGAATGTACGAAAAATATAACTTCACATTTCTATTCCATCACATGATTGCTGCAGCGCCAGCGCTAGCGGAAGCGCAAGCGCCTCGGAGGCAATTATCGCCTGGGAAAATATTTCAAGAACTTTCAAGTCAAGTCTCAAGCCTGAAGCAACATTACCCTTTGATATATTTAAAGCGCACGACCTATTGTCTCATATTGCCCATAGATCCTGCTGGCAAACAAACAGCAGAGCACTCACTGCGTGACTAATGGAATTACTCAGGATGTGTATCTGCGAGTGGCTCTTCTTCAGTTCGCTTCTATCCACGCCGTCCATTCGGCGAAATCGATGAAAATAATGCGAAGAAAGTTATGGGGGTGGCGCCCCTACGAGTAGTGGATTTTGGATTGACATCCACATCCACATCTCTGAGTCTGCTTCTGAGTCTGGATGTGGAGCCCGTTTGTGTGCAATTTCCACGCAGAAGTTTGTTTTGTTTGGCGGCAGACGGAGGCGGGTTATTGTCGGCGACGCAGCGCCGGGATAACGACTTGACTCGTCTGGCGCCATCCGAGGGAATAAATTATTGCGATATGTTTTGGCGCTTTTGCCCTCGTCCCCCGAACTATCATATTTTTTACGACTTATATAGTTGAATTTTCCACATGCGCAAATGTACTGGGTAGATGGAAATATAATAGATAATTGTTTGTCATAATGTAAAAGTCACAAAAGCGACGCAACGCGTCGTAATTGTCTTCAGCGCAGAGAAAAATGCCCACCATTCGATGATTTATTACCTTGGTGCGTTCGTGAAGCAATCGAATGCTTCTTAGCGCCTCGCTTCGAATATGACGCAATATAAAAATGAAGTAAGTAATGCAAAGTAATAAACTTTTTCCATCCAGGGCTGCCTGCGTTCTAAGTACAGAACGAATCTAACTACGAGCACAGACAGAATAAGTTTGCGCGACTTGACGCAATAACATAAAAGAAGTTGTGTTACTCCAACCAACTTCCCTCCGACTACGCTTGTCTTGCCTCAACTCGTCGAAGCAAAACTTTTCCATGATCGAATGTTTCATTATTTCAAGACGCTTCTCCGTTTTTAAAGTCGATCATAAACTCAGTCTTCAGTCCGACAATAAAACTACAACAGTTAACGAGTCAAACTCGCATACTTGTAAAGTCACAATAATATGTGATAATAGTGATAATACCTACCTATAGCTATGTGTTAATCTAATTTGCTCATAGCTACATGCAACTTTTTTCAATTTTTCTACCTAGAGGAAAAAAGCTATGCAAAGGAAAGGGTTTGACTACTCCTTTGTGAGTTTTTTAAAATGTACTTTGGCTTTGCTCAGAGATTGCTTGTTTTATCTCAAGTTTATCACCGGCTTTAACGCCAAACCAAGCAAAGGCATGTCAAATTGCAAACTCCGATAAAGGCACGAAGAAACAATGCATTGCATGCGCACGAGGTGCAACTTCCTTCTCACTTTCGGTGCAAGCGCAAGACAATCTACCACTTCCGGTAACTTGTTTCAGCCAGGAAACGTCTGTATTTTCCTTCATTCAACACCGCACGTGCAAATTAACGATGAAACCTTGGAGGTGATAGTAAATAAACGAGAATTCATGAACTGATTGTGCGCGGAGCAGTGAATTATATCAATAAACTTGAAAGTGTTTGACTCTCTGGCTGTACAAAGTACTACATATTGCGAATGCGTGACCATTAAACGCACTCGATTGAGATGATATCGTCAGGCTATATCTGGCAAGCTATAAAACAGGCCGAGGGCTGAAGGGAGGGTGGGTGCCAGCGCTCTGCAGCAGGAATGATTTAAGTTTGGCTCGGCTGCCTTTTCTCTTCGGAATGCAGCAACGCAACGCAATTCCAGCAATTGATTCGCGCACCATACCATACGAAGCGCGCGTTATCAATCAACTTCCCCTAATGCCATCAATCATACGATTTGTATGCCAACAAACAACTTCAGATAGTCATGACATCGACGCATTCAAGCGTTGCTGTATTGGCTTTCAGTCCAATTCGCATTCGCATTCGTATTCGTACGAGTAAATAATCACTCTACTAAGGAACATTGCCAAACGCGCATCTGTCCGTCATTCGATTCGATTCTTATCAATTTAAAACATCAAGCCGGCTGTAAATGAAGAAATGCAATGAGGTGTCAAACGACAGCGTCTGAGCGCAAACGTAAACGAGTTTATGTACTGAGCTAAAGCCTGGAAAGTCCCTTTACGTGTTTCATATTATATACCAGAGGATATTTCGTCGACTCGGCAAATTCGCGCATTGTACACTACCCCATGCTTGCTGTTTGTTATCCGACGAAAGAAACTCAAAAAATATATGAAATCCGCCGACTGAGTGTACGTTTGCTAGCCGACCATACCATGGCAAGTGCATTTGTAATGACACGTCTGTGCTGACAATGAACACACAGCACAGATTTACCAAGCTCACGAGCGAGCGCAGAAGTCAACAGACAATAACAAAGAAATCTTCAAGGACGGCAAGAAAAAGCGTCTTTGCGCAAATAATTCTCGCTTGCGCTTGCGATTGAGCTCTTGTGCTGAGACGATGCAAATTGCTCCACTCAGATATTCATACGTTTCGCGTTTTTATGACGCGTTCTATTTGTTTGCGTCCCTGACGGCGGGGTTGTTTGAACGTGTTGCCTGTGACTTGTGTGAAGCAAGAAGACGCTAACGTCTAACGTCTATAGACAGCTATTAGCCGTGTGTGCAAATGCTACAAAAGTGGCTTATACTAACCCACTTTGATGTAATATAATAAGCTCCTGCGAAAAAAATTCAAGATTGTTATGTAATTCATGACTATGAGCATACGTAACTCCAGAGTAACGACATTATATTAGGATGTATGAAGCTAACCTGAAAACGTGAGGCGCGAGCGGCAGAAGAATAATGCAAAAACGACTTTCTGCCGAAGTGGTGCGTGCCGGCTGATACTGCTTGAAGGTACATCAAATACTGCTCATCATGTACGCTCTAGGTTCACGTTCACGTTCACGTTTACGTTTACTTTTAGTGGTATTTAGTTTGGAGCAGTTAGATGGGTCGAAAGTATGAAGGACGCATACTAATGTCGGTCATTCATTTAGCCAGCAGCAGCAGAAGAAGGGAAGAAAGATCTGAAGCCAAGCGCAGTGCCCCTTGGACTGCGATCCCTTACGGGGATGTATTTATATTTAACCCGCAAAGTGAATTCGCCATTTGACAGTGTCGGCTATTTTAAAATTAGATTCATGTGGATGTGGTCGGGGGAGCAGGGACCGCATGCACAAGCACGAGCGCGAGCGCAAGGGAGGAATTGTAATATGCAGTCTACCTGGACGTTCCTCTGAAAGAATGTAAATTCACGACGAAGGACCGACCGGGATGCGCAGTTGAATGGCATTGGCACGAGACATAATGAAGATCGCGTCGAAATTCGATATAGTCTGCCGCAGCGAGCATATGAACTCCAGCTCAGCATCAGCTAGAACAGAGATGGTCAATTCGAGTCCCGCGGGCTAC
>NBZA01004499.1:27834-55870 GCA_003054995.1 Aleochara bilineata | reverse complement strand
ATAGGATGAATCTTTGGAACCACATCCGGATATGTCCCTTCCATCAATTTTTGCTGATGTTCCAATTGGATCGAATTCAAACAGTATGTTTTATGTTTATTCTGCACCAACAACCACGAGTAAGTATAAACTGTTTCATAAACATCAGAACAACTGTTAAATTGCATTTTGAACTCTAGATTCTCAGTTGCCTCATGCAGCTGCTTCATGGCTTACTTATGAAGAAGAAGCAATGTTCACATTTGCGTATCCAAGTGGCGAATTATTATTGGTTAAGCAACAAGCAGACGGACAAGGGGAATCAATTGAATTGCAAACTGATAATATTATGTCAAAGTTTCTCCCTGGGATGTTTAGGCCTAAGAATGTGGAGAATATTATTGTGAGCATGCTTCTGCATACTATTGGTTTGGAAACTTACGCAATCACACTTTGTCGGGATGGCCAAATTAAAGTTTGGTCTTGTTCCAAACCACAATGCATTGCAGTCAGTGATGTCCTCTCTGATTTGAGTAATACACGCAAAATTACCCTAAAGAATAGTATGTAATTACTCCTGGAAATATTGGATTGATTAAATTAACATTAAATGTATTTTGTTTGCAGCTCAATGTCATTTGCTTAAAAAAGTTATCGGCGGCGATGAAACAGACTTTAAGTTTGCCGTATATTTGAACTTGGGTGTGAGCAATCATTTCAGTATTCTGAAACCTATCATAGTACGTAATCAATTTTCAATCGTAAAAGTCAATCAAATTAGTTCAGTGACTGGCGATCTCATTGATTATTCACTTACAAATAATCGTATTTGGTCTATTACTCGTTCGCCGCAAGATGATTGGAACCTGCATTCAGGACAGTATAATACTGAAGAAGGCAATGATGACTTTGCATGGACACCCATTGTCTTGGAACCGCTTCCTCCGGCTTCGTTGGAAATGGATTATGATGGATCGATCGACCCACGTCAGCTGTACTTAGATTTCATATTTCATCCGGGAAGATTTCCTCTACAAATTATTAGTAAAGCGTTAAGCGTAAGTGAAAGGTGATTATGTACAGTATAGGTCTAATGTTTAATGCAATAATCTATAGATTTATAAAAGATCCTTGGTCATTCCTGATATAAGTCTATCTGTGGGTTTATTAGCGCAAAGAGTGTGTGCTACTGTTGAAGTTGAAATTCAAGAAGTTTTACAACAATGTGAGGTGGATGACGAGAATTATTTACAAACTGCTATGAAGTAAGTATTTTTATTTTAGGTTTGAGGGATAATGCATCATATATATGGCTATTTTTTAGATGCTGGTCACGTTTTTATTCCTGTTGCGTTGAGTACCATGCAGCGACATTAAAGCCATTGGGCATTCTGCTATTACCGCCCGTCTCAGGTGCAGTCTATTTGAAGAAGTGTTCATACTCTTTTCTGCGGCCTATGGATGTTTTAGAACATTTAGTATCTTGCCCTGAAGAAAGTAGAGGCATAACTCTTCAAGGAAATACGCAAATATCGAGTTCGAATGAAGAAATCTATGACTTAATTACTTTTGCAAAAGTTTTGGATCTCATTGAAATGAGTTTGTCAGATGAGCATAAAGAATCGTTCGAGAATAATCTCTCCGTACAAATGCTTCCAATGGAAGCAATTGAGGAAGTGGCTCAGGACCTTGTCGACGAAGACTTCATTGGTGATTTTGTAGTGTTAGTACGGAACGTTAATGATTTATATACAACAATTCATAAATTATTGGAACTACTACGTATGGACGAAAGCACACCTGATGCTGTCTTACCCAAACAAATACGGTCATCAGTTATGCATCTCTTTGCTTCCAAGTTGGGCACATCTATTGTAACCCAAGCGTTTGCACAGCAAGTTGCAACAAAATTTGCAATCTGCCGGAATCTACTCGTATTCAAATCGATAGTTCTAAAGCAGGAAAAAGTTGCGCAATTTGAATCTTTACGCAGTGTGTGCAAATTGGACGTTGAGGCTCTATTGAACAGTTACTATTCTCTTATTTGGCTGACAAAACAAGTTGCATCTCCTACATTACCATTGTAAGTATTGTTGCTTTTGTTATTAATGTTCTTGAACTGGATTATTAAGTGAAAAATTTTAGGGATTTACAGAATCAAAAACTTAGCTCGTTAAAGTTTACGCCTATATTTCACTTAAGAAATAATACTAATATATCTTTGATTGAAATGTATATAAGTTCGAACGGCGGGAACGATGCTCATAAAGAACTTTTAGTTTTTCCATTCAATGAAGAATCTTTGTCCCATTGGCATACATCGTTACTACCCCTTCTAAACAGACTGACGCTTTTAATGTGAGTAGTGCTTTCCTGAGTGCTTTCTGTAAATGATGTGATATTTTATTGATGGTATAGCTGGCCGGTCGGCGGGAAGCATAATTTCTTAGAGTGGTTACTTCTCAGTGGGCAACATTTACATTTACAGAGTTATATTAATATGCTGCAGCCGTGGTGCTCAGATGGAACACTAAATCGTATGCACAAAGTTCATTACGTTGCCAAGTTCAAACTGTAATATGAATATGATTGTAGATTCATTCTATGGAGGACTATCCTATTTGAATACCGGAGAAATGCACAAAGCTTATCATTATTTTCTAAATGTTTTCAACGAATTTTCATTTGATGAAGTTGTTGTTCGTCGTATAACCGAAAATAATCCAGAACAAGCTCTAATATTATTTTATCTAAAAGTTATCCACTTGATGGAACTACACGAGGCTAGTGATTATGCTATTAAACTAGCGCAAGAAGCACTAGCGCACTTTACAGATGAGGAACCTTTAAAAGCTACATTACATTCAGTCATCTTTAAACACCATTTGGCCTTAGGTCATTTTGAACACGCTTTTCAAGCACTATGTGCAAATCCCGATGAAGAGCGCAAACAGGATAACTTGCGCGATCTCGTTAAAACACTTCTAGATGCTAAAGAAATTGAAACTTTAATGTTGTTTGATTATGGGGATTTGGAAGAACTGTTTCTCAGTATTTTGTATACAAGAGCTCGAGCAATCGATTCGGTCGACAATATTTTCTATGATTTTCTATATGCATTTGCTGTACGTAAAAGTATGTGGCGGCTGAGTGCGTCTGTGATGTACGAACAAGCGTATCGATTGAGCTTCCATAATTCGATTGAAGGTTTGGAAAAGTACGTGAAAACATTACTTATTGCTGTGAATGCATTAGCTTTGGAAGATGAGCAATTTTCATGGGTTCTAAAACCTGCTGATGCCGAAGAAGAGGAAGAACACATACTCCCTGCCATGATTGGAACAAACCAAGAAGCAAAAGTAGTCAAGTTCCGTAAACAAGTCGATGTTATAGATCTAGAAGGAATGCGGAAAGAACTAATTTTTGCAAAAGCAAAACTGCAGCTTTACAGTCTGGAACCTAAAAGCATATCGCATTTAATGACTACGCCTCACGAACTGGTGATGTATTTGTCAACAGCTGGAATATTTAAAAGTGCTTTTAAGTTATGCAAAACATACGGATTAGAGTATGATACTATATTCGAAAATTTAACTTTCAAATGTTTCGAATCGTATCAAAGAGAAGATCCAGAGTCGTGGAACTGGCTATTGCAAAATGATATACATGATTTTGATTATATTCCCAGCACTCCCTCCAAAGTAGTCTGGACATTGCTTCAGCGATATTTAAACGAGTTTGAAGAGCCAAACATTTCACGTTATCATCGAATTGTTACCGAGAAATTATTTCAACTTGGGGAATATCCTCCGTTTTGGCTATTTGCGTCATACAAGAAGCGAAACCCAGGCGAACTGTTGCGCATACTTTATCACTATGGTTTCCTAAAGGACGCGTTTCAATTCGCAATGGATTATCTCAACGCCGCTTTGGGTTATGGACCGGAACACTTTGGCATAACTGAGATTCTCACGCCAGCTTCTCGACCAATGTCTTTAAACTTGCCTCTGAATACAATTGATGCTTTGATCTATGAGCTTGAATTGCAAAACAACAACAATCCAGACAAGCCGCTAGAGAAAGTATTTAAAGCCGCACACTTCTATTGTATGATTTATTAATTCATTCTGTATTCCAGGAACATAAATTATTGAAAGAGCTCTTCGTCAAATATTTGGATACTGCTACGCGAATTTCGGATGATGTTTGTCGTCAGAGGATACGATTAAATGTAATAAGCTAAAATTCAGGTATTATAGTTTAAAATCTATTTTGTATGAAATGGTTTTCTATTAATATACTTTTTAAACATAGACTTGACTTAAACTTAATAACAGCCTTGATTTGGAACAGATATCTGTGTTAAAAATTATCTACCTAATTCAAATGCTAGTTTCTCTTAATGGTTACATAGTTGGTTTCTATTTTCTTATTGTTTTTAAATGTAAGTTAAGGTATTTTCCTTCATAGTGCTCAAAGTTAAGTAAATACCTATCATTGTCAAGCATCCAGCTACTATACCCGCAACTAATCCCGGATTCTGTCTGAACAAAATCAACAAAAATACTGTGATGGTTAGCATAACGACGGCAAGAACAGGGACAATAGGGGACGCATGATCCATATGACCTCCTAATTCACCTACAAGTGCGTTAACTGTGACTCACTTTTAAATAATTTATAGATTAAATTCTTACCTGAGGTGTCGAAAATTGCGCGATATTTAGGAGTGTGTACATTCCAAGCCCAATTTGAAATCATCATATTTTGATTGGATTGGTTCTTTGACCATTTCCACGCTTCTGAGATACCTTTCATTACAATTGGGGGCAAGTCATTATCGGTATCTTCGTTATCCATGATTATGTGTTTAATTTGATTTCGATTTTTCGCTCTTGGTTTATAAACCAAATTTGATGCGCGATTAATGCAAATGAAACGTTTCTCTCTAAAGAGGACCACTTGACTATCAGACAGTTGGAAATATATAAATCTTTTATATATTACAATGGCAATATGAACTCATTACGAATTATCAACTATAAACAAGTTATTAGTATTGGGCCGTCCTTAACAGTTTACACATCATTCCGTTATTGACCGTTTGTATGTATTTGTTAGATAATCTGGGGAGCATGATGCAAACATTGATAGTTATTTCTTAAGAATGTTTTTCATGTTCGGTTATATTAAGGAGTTCTCACTTTGTTCAATAAACTGCATTTAGTAATGCACTTGTAGGCTTCCTTTTCAGCTATTAGTGTGATTATATCGATGACGTGCGTATTCAGATCGCAACCATTGCTTGAAAACAAGTTAAACTTTGTATTGCTGATAAGCGCATTATTCTTGGTTTCGTAATGAGAAAACCCAGAGATCAAATAAAATTATGACTATGTAATATTTCCAGGAATAGCAATTCCCAAATTCTGATTTTTGTTTATACGCATAGTTTGTTTTACAGTCATTAAACGTTTATCTTTAATTAATACTACAATACACGTCAGAACCATGGTATAGGTTCTTTTTTAATTTTACAGTTTAATTAATCAAATAAATTCAAATGACAAATCAGAGCGTAAAATTAATGTTTGAAACCACGACTGCACATAAATCTTTGGGAAGACTTGGCACAAGTCTTTGGCTTATTTATTACTCTTTATAAAAATATCCGAATGAATTATATTCGATATGCGGTTGTACATTCGTTTCGACTGGATTTCCCCAGTGCGGTCAATTTATACTGATGAGCATTACGAGCGATATGACAGTGAAATCGAATAGTTTGTATTTTATACATCCACAAGGTTCATCGTAGCTGTCCACTAAACTACGTACGGACTACGCCATCGCCTTCCACAGTTTCTATTCGTTGGCGAAGGCCACTTTGCAGCTTAAAACGCGGATCACTGTCGAACGTGTAAAACTTTTCCGCAGTTTTGTACGCGCTGCAAAACGGCCGCGTACAGACGCGAAAAAAGGCAAATAAACATTAACAAGTTGCGCATTATAAAGCGAATCAGTGTGCTGAGTGGACACACTTCGGGTATCTGCGATAAAAGTAGGGGCAAGTGCTTCCTTCTGCGTGTGTTTGTTAATTACCTGTTTTGTTCTTGAACCGCAACTGTATTTTATGTTATTATTACAAAATTACGATTTAATTGAATTCCGAACGTAGCTGCCAGAACTATTAGTGAAGTTGAGGTCAAGTTTATCGGATTACCATCGGAGCGGTGTAAGTGACGTGCTTGAGCTAGTCATGTTCAAGTCCAATTATTTCATTTTGTTTTAGTTGAAAACAACATGCAATAACGGAGGTTGCTGCACTCGGGCTCACTCATCGCTGTGTATTAAGTTTCCTCAATCTATTCAGAATGACAGCGACCAGAGTTCTAACTTTATTAGCAGTGTTTGCCGTGCTGACAATCAGTGTAAATTCAATTGCATTCATACCCGCGCATCTTCGGAATAACTATGGAGATGCTTTGGAAGCTATATTCACCATGGGCGTTCGCCTAGAAGCGCTTCTGCATACCAACGCGACGCAGAGCGAAAACTTCCTTGTGTCTCCTTTGAGCATTACTCTGCTGCTTGGGCAATTGATGTTGGGCGCCAGCGGCGAATTCCAGGAACATTTGTACGACTTAGTTTCGCTTCCAACAAAAACTAATGAGAATAGGACCGAAGAGGACTATATGAATCTTCATATTCAGCTCGGAAGGCTTGTAGATGACTTACGAAGGAAAACAGATACTCCAAGGCATTTTACCCTGGAAACTACAAACGCGCTCTTTGTGAATAAAAATATCCAACTTCGGCCTTCTTTTGTGCACGAGACTGAAATTCTTTATGGTACTGATCTGTATCCGATGAACTTTGAGCAAGGAATGCAAGCTATGCAGACAATGAACGGCTGGGCTGCGAATCACACTAACGGATTAATTCAGTATATCGTCCAGGCCCCACCGAGATCAGAAACAGCCGGAATATTTGCTAATGCAATTTACTTCAATGGTAAATGGGAGCAACCATTCAGCAACGAGCTGAATAGTGTTGGTCCTTTCTATACAACCGGTAAAATAGTAGTTCAAACTTCTTATATGACGAATTATCTGGAAATGGTTCCATACACGGAAAGCAAGCGCTTGAACTGCAAGATGTTAGTGCTTCCTTACGAAGACCGCGAGTTGGGAATGTACATTATCCTGCCGAATCCAGGGCATCCATTTGAGTATGATATCAAAGCATTTGCGGGTAGTACAAAGCCTGCAGACTTTCTTGAGATGCTCGACAATCTTAAGAACAAAGATGTAGTTGTTAAGATTCCAAAACTTTCACTTATGAGTAGTATGAGTTTACTGGAGCCACTTCAAATGTACGCCGCATATAAGAAATACATATCTGCAAAGAGTTCATATGAGCAAACAAAGAGCAAGAACGTCTTGGATGAATTGGAAGATAAGTTATTGAAATTCCAGACGTTTAACTTTGATACTAGCAAAATTCAAGAGATTCATTTGAACGCTGCAACAACGAAAGGCGACTTAAAAGTATCGGACGTCTTACAACAAATGACTTTCTCAATCAATGAAGTGGGCACTGAAGCGGCTGCAATCTCCGCAGGAATAATTGATTACAGTGGTGGATCAAAGACTTTCCTGGCAAACAAACCTTTTATGTTCTTCATAAGGCATGAAGCAACTGCAGCAACACTATTCTGGGGCAGCATAGCCAATCCAACAAACACACATTTAAAGTAAAACTAAAACTCTTTATAATATTTGCACCGGTATTTAATTATTATGTTATCTTGATAAAGAGGCTTTAACTAAACACTTCTAGTCGAATTCATGTTGACCTTCTTCAATGTCGTCACTCTCACTGTCAGATTTAGATTCCAAACAAGCGAAGCACATTCTACCCATGTCATTCCAACATTCCAGACAATGCACAACGTAACAATTCGGCGTCTTGCATTTTTCAAAATCGCCAGGAATACCACTTTTCTTTCTTGGTTCTGGTTCTCCACAAATAATACACTTGCGTCTTGCAAGTTTAAACATTTGTAGCCACCCACATCTTGCCGGGAAACGAATTCTTAACACTGCGCAAATATTCATATTCTGTTCAAGCCGTTCTTCTCTAGCCATCTTCTTAACTTTCTTCTTCATATATCTGAAGAAACCAATTCTACGTTTTAAAGTTTGGTTATACAAGAAAAGAACACGTCGTTTTTCTCGTTTGCGGTAAAAGTATGCACAAATAGGGCGTCGCATCCTTGCAACGTAACCCTGCAGGAATATAAAAATCAAAATCAAAAGATATGTTCCGTAAATCTTAAAGAGGTAGTAATTGGAAAGTAGGTTTGGACGCGGTAAACATACGGCATTGCTGCGCATTGTTTTAATACGTTTTTTAATGTTGAAACCTTTTACGACCGAGCGCAATAAGTTTGCAATAAAACCAGTTCCTTTAATCAGGAGCGTCATATCATGATGACCCGTTTGATAAAAATCCACTCTGGCGTGACGTGCGACTAAATCTAACGCTTCGTAGAAAAGACGATCAAGAAGAATAATTGTGGTGGCCGTCACCATTTCAAGTGACATTTTCAGTAATTGCGGTAGAATCATTTGCTTTTCTTCCTTAAGAAGTAGTTTCTTCTTGGGGTCAACTAAAACTAATCGTTCCACTTTCTTAAGAGGAAGTAATGTCTTTTTTCCTTGAACATGTCTTCGAGCGTCTATTTTTTTGAAATATCGTGTAATATACTTGTTGTCATATTCAATATCTCTGAGATATCTGTCATGATACTTTCGGGAGCTCAAGATAATTCTAAGAAAAACAAATGCCAATAAACGCTTACAAATTGTCATTATAGCGTTTAAAATATGGCGTTTTTGGTTTACTTCATGTATAACACTTTTTGCTGTAGCAGTGGCATCTCTGAGGTCTACTAATGTTTGAATTTTGTCAACTTTGTATTGAATTTTTACTTTTTTGAATTTTTCTGCGAGTGTTCCTCTGGAATGCTTTAGATAGTCATAGCCTTTTCCAAAGCCAGTTTCCATATGTTTGCTGGGATCGCATCTACCTTTGCCACCTACAGATTCAATTATATTACATACAAACGTAAGTTTCATTGGCCAGCAAAGAATCCACGCTGCCACCCAAGTAACTGCTTCATAGCAGGAATCGTATCCTTTTGCAAACACTTTTCGACACTTTGCAGCCGCCTTTGAGAACTGATTTTGGCATCTAGCTTCGATTTTCTCTAAATAGTTTCTTTCGAACTTTTTGGATTCAATAAGTTCTCCTTTAGACTTATATTTGGCGTCCAATGAGTGGGAAGATTTGCTGTTTCCTTGCAGTACATCCATATAGTCGTTTTCTTCCTTTAGTTTTTTCATCTCACGTTCATTTTCGATCTCACCCGTCAGGGGCGCAGTGACATCCCGAATACTTCTCAACGTATCTTTTACTTCATTTGCACTTCCTTTCATTTGCATTAGGGCTTCAGCAAATGGCTTAAACATTAATTCAAAACGAGTTTTTGTAAGATTAAAAGTTAAAGACGTTGTGCATCCAAAGACACGAACTACCTCTTTGCCATTTACTGTTAGGTTTTCTATTGGACCTGATAAAAGGTAAGCAAATACTAAAGCTTTTAAAACACCTCGTCCCGACTGGCCAACAAATGACGGCAATGCAAGGATACAAATGCATCTTATTTGTGAAGAGAACGCAATTCCAAATGTTAACATCAATGTGATAATACCAGCTATTAATATTGTAGCAAAAGGCGTGAAGCTTAAGTCAATCAGTATTAATTCATAGAGAAGAAGACTGAGCAGAAAACCGTATACAAAACTCCAAAATCGCTTGGTTTTCTTATACTCGTGGGCACGACTTTTAATAACTCGAATAAGAGCTCCCCATATCCAAGCAGGGAATCTGTTAATATGTTTTATTTTTTTCTTGCGCTTGTTTTTAAGTTTCATTACTGATTGACAACTAAAAAGTCAATTAAACAATTGATTTGATTAGGTTTTGTACATGTAATTTATTTAAGAGATTTTATAGTATTAATATCAAGGATATTTTAATCTAGATTAACTTGAAAATCAGGATCGTCCGATGCAAGCGAAATAGACGTGGAACTAATTGAAAAAACTGATGAAGTAATTATAACTTGCTTCAGTGATTTTTTGCGCAGCACATCTGACGATTGTCTATTTTTTGGGTTAAGTACATGATTTTCTTCTGCGTTTTCTTCAATCTTTGCAATTTCTTCTGGGGCGTTTAATGATGTCTTTGATATAAGTTTATATCGCAAGTTTGGTAAAATATCTATGTAGTTTTCAGTATCTGCAAAATAATCTGCAGTGTTGACCTCAGAAGAAGATTTTGAAGACATGCTACTATTTGTAGAGTAGTTAAAGTGATTCATTTTTGACATCTGACTCTGGGATAATTCTGGTATATTGCTTCTCAATTGAAAATCACGACTGTCTGTAATACCAAGAGAAGTCATCGATTCCTCTGTATTACTTGGTCCAGGTCTAAACTCTGAACTTGATATTGACAAGTGGGGACTCCTTGACTTATTTTGAAGAATGTCTACATTGCGAAGATAGGCTTGTTCCACACCAGAAGATGTGAATGCTCGAGGTATATCCGCAGCGGGCACGTCACTCGCGGCTTCATTTATTACTGTGGATGCTATTTGTTGCACTGACTTAAAGTTGCTAGTAGTTGCATTGCTATGTAGAACACGCATGCTTGTAGGGTTAATAGCCAAACTTCCAATAGAATTGGTAACCGATAGATTTTCATTTAATTCAATTGTTTCTACAATTTCTTCCGTAGAACTGTTTAAAGGATTTGAATCTTCAATATTATCTGGCAAAACAAATCCAGGTTCTATTTTCTGAGCAGATTTAAGAAGAGTTCTATTGAATGTCTCAGGTGGCAAAGACGTATTACTTAAATTAACAACGTTCTCTTGATTACAAGTACACATTGCCATCTGCTTCCACTGCTCTTTCCAGGAAATAAAATTGTTTGAATAGTTCACCGACTTGTCGTTTGCATCAGAATATTTTGGATTAATAATCTTCTCTTCGACTTCAACCGTACTATCACGTTCACGTTTTGAGCTCACATTACCGTTTTTCCGTTCGAATTGAATAATTTTTCTTGATTTGCGCAGCAATGGCGATACTTCAGATAAAACCTTATTTTCTTCGTTATTTGTTTTTATACTATCTTTGCATTTAGGTTCGCTCATTGAACTAACTGCAGTGGTAAATAAAATTTCTTTGTACAGTTTTTGCATGAAAAGTATACCTTCTTCAAGTCTATCCACAAGAAGGCCATTATTTTTTGAGAGACCAGCCGCATCACCTTGTTTATTATTAGTTGAACCTATTTCTTCGTTAGTTTTAGGCATAATCACCTTATGGGTTGAGGTTCCAGGTACCAATAAGTATCGTTGTATAGAAATAGAAGTTACGTCTTGAAGATTTGAAAAACTATTGAGCTTCTTGGAGATCCAAGGAAGTAAACTGTAAGTGAAAAGGTCTTTAGTGATGGCTGGTAAAGTGAAATGATTATCCGTCAAGCAATAATATACTGGTTTGACTTTCGGTTCCTCTTCTAATTGAGCCAGGTATTTATTTATTTTGTCTTGACGTGATGTTTCAACAACCTTAGTTATTATTCCATCGAGCACATATTGCACATCATCGTAAACTTGCGTATTGATGGTAACGTAATCTTTAGCGCGATGCTTCTCACCAATAACAGCTATAATGGATTCTTTGATATAGTTTGATTCCCTAAGTACGCTTTCCATCATATCTTTCATATCAATCATTACTGTAGTTTTACTGAGATCTTCCATTATCGGATTCATATACATTTGGCGCTGTAGATCACAATTCTCTGATTCCACAATCTCTGTTCTATCGCGTTCTCCATACGGTAAATTGTACAAAGGCTTAAATTGAGGTATTTTACTGCTTCTGCTGGACTTTCTTGAAAGTGACTTTGACGATGCAATTTTTTTCACATTTCTTGTCAATGCTTCTTGGTTCCTTTTTGAGATTTCTTGTTTGGTGTTAATGTTTTCTCTACTCTCAAATAATTCTTGTCTCCAACTCTTACTGCTTTTTGCTGAGCTATTCTTTTTTGCTAAGCTAAAACTTATTGCTTGTTCTTCTAATTTTACTCGAGTATTAGTATTTTTAGACACTTTTGAATCCGCAGTTTCATTTTCTGTAATTGATTCTTGTAATACTTCTTCAATTAAGTCTTTTGTTCTAAAGTTAGATCTAGTTACGTCTTCATTGATTTTTATTTTATTTTCCAGAGTAATATTTATTTCATTTGAATCTTCTTGAGCACAATTACTTAGCTCATAGATTTGTATTTCATTTTCAGCATTTATAATTGCGTCTGTGCTTAGACAGTCATTTTGTTGATATAATTCTTTTTGTACTGTTTCTTGTTCTGAACGTACTATTTCGGATTCTTTTATCTCAGTCAAAGTTACTTCGGGCACATCAATATGAATCAAGTTCTTTTCTGAACATTCAAACTCGGCCTTTTCAAGCATAACTTGAATATTTTCTGGGTCATCTGTATTTTCAAGTCTGTACGTTGCTATATGATATGTTGTCGGTTTTCGCATGGGAATATCTACATTGACTTCATCATCAATCTCCGATACTTCATCATCTGTATTTGGCAATGGTGTTTCGTTCTTATCTAGATTTTCCACGCTAAGAGTAACACGATCTAGACGTTGCGCTAAGATATCAAGCTCGCGCTTCAGGATGTTACGCATCATATGAGAAGTTAGTTCGGTTGTTTGACACTCTTGTGATACATACATCGGATCATTGTGAACTGGTAGAAATATATTCAAATTTGGCCCGGGATCATCATCACTACTAGAAGATGAGGAATCACTTATTTCTTGAGGTAATATCTCGTCTTGATTGGAATCTAAAATCTCTGTTATAGCAGTAGGTGCATCTTCATCGTGTTCCTTGTTTGTGTTATCCTCGGAGACCACTATCTGATCAGCATCTATGATCACACGTGAGCAATAAGTGCAGCCAAAGGCTGGCGGAATTGATGCTTTTTCTTGATTTGCATTTAAAACTTTAGATGTAGAAGAATGCACTTTTTCTGCAAGCTCATTGAAAGCGTTTTCATCACTTAAGTTGACATCTAACACTTCTGATGCCGGACATGCTTCTTTTTGTTGGTCTTTTTCATATTCTTCACTTGAGTATTTTTGTTGGTTCTCTGGCTCATCTTCGGATGAATTGCGAAAAAACTCATGTATGTCTTCTTTTTTAAATTTGTTTGGCTCTGTTTGGTTGTCAAAATTTAAAAGAGAATCAATGGTTCTTGGCATACGATCATTGATTGGATCATTGAAGTAATTACGCAGTTTTGTTTGCGAATGTTCCTTAATGGCGTTATGATTCAAATAATATATCAATTTATTCTTTACGGTCTCCAATAGCTCTAATGTTCTATCAATATCTGCTTTAACTTCGTCGCGTATAGATTTCTTATCAGACCAGTGACGTTGATTGCAGGAAAATGGAAAACCTGATCGATCAGTGCCCATATCTGTACATTGGTAAACAAATTCTTTGGGTGTGTTTGCAGGCACTTTTAATTGATAGTGTGGAATTTCATCAAGATTGGTAGAAACTGACTCAGTGTTAGCATATATGCTGCTCTCTGTTGTTTTCTCATATCTATTTTGTTTATGCAATTGTGTAAAAAATGAAGTAGTTGCAGAATCAAGAGGCAATGTGCTTGAACTCTTGTTAATAAGAAGAACTTTTTGAGCTTCAACTTCGTTTTTAAAATCTTGTATAATATTGCACGAAGTACTCGCTGTGACTTTGCTCACTACTTGGTAAAGGATTTCCTTAACTATTTCTTTTGAGGACTCATCACAAGGTATGTTTGTTGAGGATTCTTCAGTGATCTGTTCAACTAGGTCTTCAGTTTTCGTAGTACTTTGAGAATCAATGAGCTTAGAATTGGCTACGAACTTGTATGAAAGTTTTCTGCTAGTAAAGAGATTGGTAGCTATTTGCGAATCAAAACAGATAGTAAGGCAGATTTCACTAACAAGAGTGTTTTTGTTCATATGAACCGGCTGAAAAGAAAAGATAGATGTTAACAAGATTACATTTTAACAGTACCGTACGGATTAAACAGTACCAGAACATTATTAAAGGGGGTAATGATGGATTCAATTTTCTCGTCTTCTATTTCAGAAGCATTTCCATTTAGCAGATACAAAGGCATTAGCGATATTTCGTGAATTGTAGTGAAGAGAGGAACCCTTATACTTCCAGAGTAGACCGTTCTGTGTTCACAATGCTTTTTAAGTAGTAAGCCAAATTCATCACCATAGCTACAAATATTTATTCATTAAAAGAAATTCGTACCTGATGTTTTTTTACGTACATCTCTTGATTGTATTTACCGATTGCTTTTATCTCAACAGCAACCTTATAGTCATTTCCGGTGACGCCTTTAGGTAAAATAATTGCCATAGCCAAGGGTATTTTCCTACCATGTTTATCAAATAAAGGTTTTTGGATAGGTTCTTCTTTCAGATCATCTGTATTCGATAATGAGTCTAATTTTATACTTGAACCTTTTGGGCGTTGCAAAGATTTATGTGATTTCGTAAAAATATGACAAAAGCTTCGCCACGCAGAAACGAGTCCGCCTTTCTTGGTTGATTTGGTTTTTTTGGGTGTCTCAGCGCATAGTGCAGGTACAATTTGCTTAGAGGTTTGCACTTTTTTGCGAGAGAAAATTTTTCGGCGGGATTTTTCTTTTGTTTCTTGCAAGGACAAACTATAAATATATTGTAAACAATTAAGATGTGTTTGCTCAAGTGGTAATTTGCATACCTTTTATCCATTTTTAATCTAAATGATGTTCGAATTTAGCTTCTTACCCAAATGACATTTTGATGCTTGTGAGACAGATCGTGAAATTATTGACAAAGTATTTATAGAATGTTGCTAGGAAACTAAATGTTTTGCAATTGTTATTTATTGCAAACCTTTTGATTCACATATAAAATGATTGCTTTGTAACAATTCTAGTATCTTTATAATCGACAAACAAAATACAATTGACGTATGCAATAGTTAGTAACAAATTAAGTACACAGTTTAGCAAATTGTTTAAGCAAATGAATAAATTCGAATATTAAAGGAATGTAGCTTTCAGAAACATATAGAGGCTGACCAATTGTAATATCCTCTTAAGCCAATAGAAACTGAAACATACAGTTGTTTGAATTTATAAAATTAAAAATTTCACAAGCAATTACCTATTTAACCTGCGCCTGGCTAGAGGTAAACTGCTGATATCATCTTTTAGCACCTGTTGTCTAATACCAAGCATGCACATTTCGTTGTATTTCACCCAGTCAAAATCTGTATCCTTAGACATATCTATATTGAAATGGTCACCATCTTCCACTTCCTTCACATTTTTTTTCAAGATATCCAAGTTTCCACAATCAAAAGCAAAACTTGTAAGTGCAAAAAACTCTCCAACTTTGACATTACGTTCAACCTTCTTGCAGAAATTAAACATCATTGGTTTCCGACGTTGGCACATCAACATTAGGTCGGCAAGACATGCTGGTCCTCGTTGCAAGATGAAGACATAAAACATCTGAACAAAGCGGCTTGTTGTGAAGCGTATCTGCGGGTACCAACTCAGATACTTTGTGGGGTATTTTCTTGCAGACTCCACTGTCATCTCGCTCCACCTGCCCCACTGCATTTCGTTTATCTTCCCTGAGGTGCAGTTGTACACACGCATTGTGTTACTACGTTTTGCCACAGTATGCCAAGCAGCAACAATTAATGTGTTGGCGACAATATCCACAGGGACTATATCCATCAAGTTATGGTGTTCTCCATACACAGCTTGAACACTACCACGACCAATTTCCATCATGACTCCGATAACTCCTGTTGCATGATCAATCCAACCCGGAAATGGTTCCTTCCATGCATTTGTAACTGCAAATATAAAATATTAGAAAAAAATCTCATTTAGGAAAGGATATGTCTTACCAATTGAAGGTCTTACCATACAAATAGGTAGTTTTTCTGAGTATTCTTGCACGATTGTTTCTGCCATCGCCTTGGTAAAAGTATACGTATTTGGATGCTTTGTGATCATATCTTTTTCAAGCTGATCCATTGCTTCATCAGTTAATGTTTCGGCGCATTGTATCATATGGTATGGATCCGCTGGAGGATCGTATATGATTTCATCAACATACCGCTTATCCGAATTGCTATACGCAGTAGAAACGTGAACAAAACTCTTGAGTTTTAACATTTGGGTAGCAAATTCAAGCATGCTCTTTGTACCCAAAGTGTTCATAAGTATTGCAACTTTTAGGGTGTCTGTGAATCTGACAGTTGCAGCAGAATGTATAACAATATTCATTTTTTCGATCAACATGCGTCGATCTGACTCGCAAATACCCAGTTTGGGTTGAGTAACATCCCCTTCAATCGCGTGAACCTTCAGCAGTAAAGTCTCGTCTTTTTCTTTTATTTTATCAAAGACGCGATTCTTCAATAACTCCTGAAGACGTTGCGTTGGGTTCAGACCCCGTTTGGGTCTGATAAGTATGTAGATTGCTGTGAGTTCGCAGGTGCGCAAAAGCTTCTCAATCACGCATTTACCAACGAATCCTGTACCGCCCGTGAGGAATACATTTGCGTTTCGGTAGAATTTGTTAATGGTCAAGTCATCCACGTCCATGCAGCAAACATTTTTGGCATTAAGGGTCGCGATCAGATTGTTTTGTTTAATAACATTGTTGTTTGCTTCCATCTTTTTGCTGTTCTTTATGTAGTCCTTAGTTATTTGTTCTGGTTGTTGTGCCGTCACTCCCATTTTAAAGGCAACGCTATAACTAAGCAGGGTATGATGATTAAAGCAATGCACAAAAATAAATTCTAGTTTTGCAAATGACCTCAAATATTGAATAAAATTGCAACTAAGTAACCCTTTATATGTATGATATGCAAAGAATTATGTTTTGTTGAGTTTAATTGTCAACGGAAGTGTGAAATATTATGTGCACTTTTTCAACTGAGCAATAATAATATTTTATTGACAATGTCAAAATATAAAATTAACAATGACGTTATGTTACTAGATTAATAGCATATTACATTTGTTACACTCGCAAACAATGTTAAATTTCTCTGTTATTAGGTAAATACTTATTCATTTTTTATGTTTTGCAAAATTAAATCACTTGTTGAATAGCAAAAGATTACTTAATTGATATTATTAGAAAAACGCATTTCCGTTTTTAAATCAAATCGTTTTGAATATTGTTGCTATGAGATTTCTTAGCATGCGATCTTAATAATAGATAATTTATTATTAATTTTCCTATTTATTTTACAAACGTTTCGGTAATAATGCAAAAGAGTGAATATGGCGTTAGCAAAATTTGTGATTAAGCCGAATTTATTGATATAGTTAACACTTTTTAAAGATGTGCAAATCTTGTGGAGAAATTGAAATTATTTGCACCGAAATGCAAATAAGTCTCGTCTACCGCGGCAAATCTATGCGCGTGTTTGAAATGAATGAAAGTTAAATAACATGACCGATTATTCAATCGTCCACAGTAGCGGCGCGCTGAGATCCAAAGAGAAGTGAAAGATGCTGTGACCGCTGGCGCGGTCTAACTAACAGGAAATCTATCTTGCGAAGCTGGCCGTCGCGCAATTGATAATAAAACCATTTGGCAAGACGCACTTGATGAGCAATTGCAGCCCTATTAAGTGAAATTAAATTTTATGCTTCTTGCGGAATTGCGGATGGCGTCACGTAATCTTCGAGTGAAACTTTGGCTCGCACTTTTCTGCATCTTGCACTGCAGCCTCAACCGGCGTTTCCTTCTTGCTATCTTTTTCTTACGTGAGCAGTTTGTTTCTAATGTTGTTTGTCGTATTGAAAATCGTACATACAGTGTAATTACAATGTAATGAAATGTGTGCCAAGCGAAGACACACATCAATTGCGTTCAATTCAACATGGCACACTGTATACAAAAAAAGTTTTTTATTTTATTTCTTTATGGCTCGTGAAAAAGTGCTATTAAAAAAAGGAAAATCAAATAATACCCACATCATAAAAATAAACTATGTGTACCTATATACATTTATGTGTATTATAGATATTTTTGTGCTTATTTGCAAATTAACACAAATCAGCGTCAATTTTTAACAAATATAAAGCACTTTGATTTTAATTATCGTATACTGATTAAGATCTGAACGATTGCAAGATTTGCATACACAACGTGATCGCGCAAGTTGAATGGCGATTTGTGAAGCCTTGAATCACACAATTCATATGTGCATACACGCTGAATGAACGGGAACGAAAGAACAATTCATTTCGTTATTAGCGGATATCTGCAGTAATTTCAATCAAACGTGAGTAATATCTATATGAACGGATTCAAGGACTTATTACGTGACAATAATTGTATTTTTTATGTTAATGTTATAATTTAAACAAAATGCATTAGAATCAAGTTACCATCAATAAAAAGTTTCTTAACTAAAATTAAATTTACCTTAATTGATGTAAAAGTGATGAAAACACAGTAAGCAACTGTTTAGTAATGGTTGGCTCACTGGTCACTCAAATTAATGAAAATTAGCTCAATGATTGGAAGGGTATTTTATCTTAGATTTCTGTTAATTATTTAATTTCGTCAGCGTGGTAAAAATGCTCCTGGCGATTGGAAGTCGCGACGCGTACTGAAATGTCCAGACCGCCGTCGACGACTTTCTACCTTTTCAATCACATTCCCACGCGCGTCGATAATCATTTTCAAATGTCTGTCTTACACGCGTTTGTTTGTCGAACAAGAGTAATACCTGTAATCAATCTATAAACTTTTAAGGGCTTGCCAATTACTTTGAATTAACTTTTTTACTTCAACATTAGGCAATGTTTTATATTTGCATATCACTTCTTATCGGTTTTTAATTAGTAATAAATTTAAAACACATGTAATGTAAATATTTTGTAAATATACATCAAAAATTAAAATATTGGTTTTCAAGTAAATATGTTTTAAAGTTTCAATTATTCGTGAAAAATTAATACCGTATTGAGTGCTTCTGGGAAAGTTCATCTCTAATTACAAAGATAATTGAAAATCTATTTGAACATCTTCATAAATATACAAAACTATCTGGCAGGTAGGATGTATGTAATTACAATCCAATTATAGATGTAATAATTACGCTCAATTCGTGCTTACAACTGATGTGCCATTGTACGTCTGTAGACAGTACTTTTAACATAGTGGTCATAGAACATCCCCATTCTTTTTACTACGTCAAACATGACATACATATATAGAAGTAGAACCTACGCTAAAGTTAAGTCATTGATTCATCAATAAATATAAAAATTATCCACACGAACAAGAACCAGGACACGCATATCACCAATCCTTAAATGACAAGGATCTACTACCACGTTAGAATCCTAGTAGTCTTCTAACAACGGGTATATGAACACAACTGTAGAATTTGCCATTTGGTTCATTTCTGTTATGAATTAATAATTGGAAAAGCAATACATGCCTGTAGTTTCCCTTCAACGTAAAGAAAACTCTAAGATGTATGCAATATTTATTTTTAATTTTTGTTTTTTAAATTATGTTTTTGCGACAAACTGAGTTGCAATTTAGAACAAATAATGCATAGGTATTAACATAAGGTACTGATAACAAACTAAAAATACAAAATCGCACCAATGTTAATGTAAATTGTTAATGTAAAAAACGTATGTCTGTTGAAAATAATTAACCTATTTGATAATAACGTCAAATGGATGTATGCATTAGATTCTCCCTTTCAACAAACAACGATATCGATTGCATTCGCTTGAAACAGAAATCGTTTTGTCGTCGTAAATAATTAATACGTGAACGGCCGTCGTCAGTCAGGACGTACATATCTGCAGTGTTGTTATTAATTCAATTTTCTGATAAGGACATACCTAAGTCTCCCTTAAAAATTACTAAACGGTATTACATTATTAATCATACAATATAATCAATACGTAACTTAATTTACTTATTTATAAGAATATAATGAACCATTTTAAGATAATATTGAACACAAAAAATAAAATTAGCTAGATACTCTCGTTTAATAATTATAAAACAATACTAAACTATTATTTTAATAATTAGATTGTTTTATCAGAACGGCAATAATCATTAGAAAATGGTATCATTTTTAAAAAACTTTATTTTTCTATAGTTGAAATGGCAATACATTACAACTTACACAATCACAATGGATGCAAGTACAAATTCTATACCAATTTAAATGTATATAAAAATATCACAAGCAATTTCTATCAGGTTCAAACATAGTGTTTCCAGAACACTGTCAATATAATATATAGATATTTCTAAAATCTACAAATAAGCCTTTAGTTGTGTTATACTTGTTGCTGTATCATTCTTTTAAATATCAAAAGAATGAAGAAAATGATGGACGTCTCATAAGCATGCTTTGATTATACTTAAGGAACTCTTGCAGCGACTGCGGAAGCTCCATTCCGTCCACAGCTTTCATAAGCCTTCTGCCCAAATGTTTCCGGAGATACAATCTCACCAAGTGCGTTAGGGGCAGTGGGCCTTTAGCCATATCAAGCAGACGGTCCTTCTGTTCGAAGTTAAGAATATTACTGCGTTTAATCTGGAACGAATCGAAGCATTCGGCAGATTCCAATAGCAAGTCGAATATGGGTCGTTGAGCCACAGATATCACGTTGTGAAGTGAGTTTAATATACCGTCAGGGTCACGAAATTGTGTCTTCATTACAACCTAATTAAATAGAAATTACGTCAGATATTTCACCAAGGAATAAAAATAACAGGTGAACATACTCTAGCTCCGTACTGAAGCAACAAACTGACGATTTCTATAGATGGATTTTCATTCACAGCTAAATATTCCACAAGTATCGGGCGTAATTGTGTATTGCGTTCCATTATCTCACTGTTGAATACTTTCTTGTTAGGATCAGCACCGTTTTCGAGTAACATTTTCAAAATTTCGTAGCGATTCGGAATATTGTCAGCGCTTGCTACGTGTAAAGGTGTTAAAGGTGAGCTGTAGTTTACATTTGCACCTGATCAAATGATCAACAATAGTGAAAATTCAAGTAATTGACCTTAAATAGTACGCGAGTGATTTGACAACCTACCTGAGAAAATTAATTTAGCAACAACAAGTGGATCACCCTTAAGGATGGCCAAATCCAAAGGACTGGGTTTTGCAATGCCGTCCTGTTCGTCGTAGTTCAATTTTGCGCCTTGTTTTATCAACAAATTCACAATTTCTTCACTGCCGGAGAGGACACCATAGTGTAATACCTAATAAGTCAAGATTAAAATAAGTACCCTTCAAAATAGGGGGAAATTTTAATATTCTTACTGTTCTGAAATCATGACGATCATCAGCCATTGCATTTACATCAGCACCGTATTTCAAAAGTAAGAGCACATTTTGCAAACCCTATAGGTACATAACATTGTTTTGATTATATAGTTTTTCAAAACTTCTAAAGACTTACATGAGGTTGCCGGGATGCTTTCATTAACGGTGTCAAGCCACTCCGATCGCGACTATCTGGATCAGCGCCAAAGTTAAGCAAAAGTTCAAGGAAATCCAAATCGTTGATTAGGTTGATCTCCGAACCAAAGAAATACCGCTTATTCGGGTCAGCCCCGTTCTCAAGAAGAAGACGCGCAACGTCCATGTGCTTATTGCGGATGGCCAGGCGCAAGGGTTCGTCGCACAAATGGGTGCGAGGGAAATCATCGTCGGTGGTTTGGCGATAGTCAACTTTGGCACCGCATTGCAACAAGAGACGAACTAGTTCCATGAATCTAAACATATCGAGAATTAAATCGAATACTAATTGAATTCTGGCTCAGTTCACACGCTTTAATTAATGCAGTTTGTTTACGCTCGTTAGCAACACATTACGAATGATTTTTTTGCTCGTGCCAAGAGTAAACATGCGTTATTATTTATTTCCAAGCGCATTTAATCCTCCTTTGGATACCTACCCGTGTTCGGCTGCCAGGTGCATAGCGCTATATCCACATTCGTCGACCGCGTTGACGTCCGCACCGCGTGTCAACAACAGCTGAGCGGCAGCGTAGTATCGTTGCCAGACAGCGTAGTGCAAAGGCATTAGACCTTGAGTCACTTGTTCGTTTACCTACAACAGTGAATGATAACAGGATAAGCGTCCTGCCTACACCACCTCCCACACAAACCATAACAAATTCAAAACTCATTCAAAACTAACAACAACTAACGTCATATCCGTTATTTGGCACTGAATATGTATTTTTTGAATCAAAAAGTTTACAGTTTCATTAATAAGCTTTTCGTTTGCTTTCACGTAAAACTTTAGAGTTTCTTTTACATACTTTTGATCCACATGCAAGTAGGATGCGGATCTCATCTAAGGGAACCATTCGTATAATAGAATCGGCGAGTTCCCTTTGCAGGGGATTCGAGATAAACTCGGTAGGCATTCTTAATCTGCAATCCAACATGAGCAGGATTATTAAGCTTCTGATGCACAAACTAAACTTTCAAAAAGTCACATACAATAGTTTAATGGCTATGGCTTTAAAGAATATTTCACTTTGAGTTATAGTTAAATTTTTTGTACAAGACGTTCACAATCTTATACAGTTATACAGTTTATTAAGATTTGTTTCACTTGGGGAAGTTCTTGTCTCTTCAACTGTTTAGTGATCACTGAAAACGCAGAATTCACGCTGCGCTATTTATTTTCGCGAGATGTTGAGCTGCAGTGTGGTCCTCCTTATTCTTTACGCGTAGTTATGCATCCGCAAGATCAGTTAGACGAAAACCGCCACTTTTTGCGCGTCGGCTTCGACGCACTGGCTAAATTTACATTTCGGCGTTTTGTTGCTTGTTGCGTCGCGACGCTTCTACACACTATGGCTTTGTGGCGAAAACCTTCACCTTCGCAATTATTAGATGGCTTTTATCTACTTTACCGGTCAATGCTCCAAGTTATTTCCGTATAAAGAACATACTGGAAATTTAAGAATGCCTAGTTTGTTTACTACAAAGCAAACATAATGCGTCGAATTGAAATAAGAATAAGCGCAGATTCATCTGCGGGTTTATTGTTTTGTTTTTACAGTATACAATTAATCAGTATATTGTCGTTAAGTTAAATGAAGTAAAACATACAATTGTCTAGGAAGTATTCGCAGAACCTTATTTTCTAAAATAGAATTTCCATTCAGGAGAAAAACCTAGTTAGTAATAGGTAATTTACAAAGAAAAACAAATATAAACTTTCACAAAATTTCCAAGTCATTTATAAATTGTAGTACCAGGTGAACCATTACCTATTTATATTTTAATACATTTTGCGGTTGGAATACCTACATTCTTATTTAGTTCCGGTCATTGCTATCAGTTCAACACCGGCTTTGGTATTCTATTTCCTTTATTCCTCGGAAAAGACACTGGCACTCTGCTAAATCCTTGGCCTAGCGCCAAATACGAAATAAATTTCGTACGACTCGAAGAGTGCTTTGTGGATTTTCAAAGTCAACAAACATTGTGCAATAAATATAAATCGATTAAAATTTAAAACTGCACTTAAAAAGTTATTAATTGTAAGGTAGGTATATGTAAAATGTTTTGTGGAGCCAATCTGGCAAGTAATCAAAATCAAGTCTCGGCAGTCTGCGCATTGATTGAACACGTGTCACTAATCAACACGAATTGATCATTAAGGATCTAAATAATGCGCCAAATGTAGACTTACTCGTATGATGACTTCGTGCAATTGCCAGCACTTGAAATCTGTTGCCTTTCTTGTTAGTTATACATCGATTTGCGTATAATTTGTGTAGGTTTTGACCGCCATTTGAGCTTGCCGCCACCATTTGCCCAGTGCGCGTGTGCATCAATTTTAGTTATGTTCTCAGCCGCATACGCACGCACTCACTGATCGATTCGATGCGACAACGTTATTAATAGACATTAAATAAATACAGATTGTGTACATCTTCACTGTTCTCGCAAAACCATGCACATTTAGTAAACACATATATACAACGCAAAACATAGGGAATTACACGAACCGTTTGTGAGTCAGCACTCGACGTGTTATCCTTCTGGTCATTAAAGATGGCTGAAGCACACTTAGAGGTTTCTTAGTAGTGATCCTCACTTAGACTTTATCCCGTGCCGTAATACGTGTGAAGTACTGACTTGAATTGGATTTTCGCCAGACTTTCACGTAAAATCTACACTATTTTTATCTATGTGGTAGCTGCATCTGCAATATTGACATTGAAGTCGTTGATTTTCGTTCCTGGTCGTATATACTATGCAGTTATTCTTCCCAAACTACAAAACGTTGCATTCAAGAGTTTATTTTTCCAAAAACAATAACAAATAACAAGATAACAATAACAGTATACCTACGTGTATAACTAACAACAAATAGATTTTGCGTACTAAGTGACTATTTACTGGTGTTGTATTTTTTGGCTACTATTTGCGTTCTATTACGTCAAATCCAATTTGGATCAAGTTCTAACTTTCAACTCAACTGGGACTTTTGAATCGAAAATTACTATCAGTCTTTCAACTCTTCACCTGTGTCAAATAAAATAAATAATTAGCAAGCAGAGAACCCTTAAGTCTCGCTCTCTGCAGTTGACTCTACACCTTCAATGCAAATGCGATTCTTATTTCCGCGAATGGTTAAACAAATTCCCAAGAAAGTGACAGCCATCATGAGTATTGAACCAAAACGACATGATAAGTCAATACCATTAACTAGATACGTGGATTCGTAAAGAATTTTCAATACGCTTTCAGGATGTTCTTCGGCGTCAGAGCCTACTTCGAGCCAAGCAACCGGTAGGATCATATTGTCATCAAACATACTCAACTCCGTCATTCCAAAAGATTTTTGAACTTGAACATTGGTCTGTAACCTGTTCCAACCTTGCATGGCGAAGCCCATAAATGGATGATAGTCGATGTAAGTTTGATGCAATTCTGGATTAGCTGGAGTGATTCCTTCAACAGTGTCAAGTAGAGCTGGATCACCGCCCATAAAATGTGGCAAGGAGATGAACATTGGAGTACCAAAGGCGCACTTTGTAATATTCATCAAGCCGTGAGGTGGACAGTCGCCATCAATCGCGCAGTATCCTTGGTTTTTAGGGTTGTTCACTGCTGGGTGACCAAAAACATTATCAGGCATGACGTATCTATAAGAAGGTATAGCGCCGTTTAGAATCCTAGTTTCTTCCTTGAATTGTACATTTATACGACGACAGATATCCTTGTATAATAGTTCCAAATCGCCTCGAGTTTGAACCGTTTTCGGGGAAAATGCATATCCGTCAACTCCATGGACATTGTCGCATTCTTCATTGAGCCATTGGTCCATATGATCTTTTCCATTAAGATTCTTTACTGTTCCTAGTTTGTTGATATCGTCTTTGCCAGTGTAAACTTCAATGACATCACTAGTCAGTCCTTTGCGTTTGGTGATCAAACCGAATTTATCAAAGGGTACGGGTTTCGAAAGAGAAATCATCTTTCTGGCCAAAGTGAAAAGTTCATCATCGTAACCAAGTATAAACCTGTCAGCCGGTAGTTTTAGGAAGGGTGCGGCGTTAAGTTGTTTAAAAATCGTCGATATTCCTATGCGTGTCAAAAAGTAAGACCGGCGGAACATGGCAGCTCCAGATAATAGAGGGATGTTTGGTACCGTAACTTTATCGTTTTGCATGCGTCCTTTGGACTTCTCCGGAACGAATTCATATTCACGGCGTTCTTGATACTTGACTGTAATACCATCATCGCTGAACTGTATATTTTCTCTGGTTAAATGTTCCCTGTAAACATAAAAAAATAGTTACACATTGGAAATTAACATTTAAACTTAATAGACATACCGATAGGTAAAAGGTCCTAATTCTTTTACTTTTAACTTAGGGTCAACATTACTTGCGAATGCGTCAACATTAGTGTAGTTGTAAATGTAGAATTTGACCAGTCCTGGCGCAGGATGCACGAAAGTATCATTATAAGTCTCGGACGTGTTAGCTATAACCAAGTGCTAAACAAAAGTTATAATTTAGTTTCATTGTTGCAAAGGCAAAGATTGAGTTTCTGAGTAACTTACTTGAAGAACAAAGTTGCGAAAGATTTCGGTACTCCAGAAAATGTAGGCAGTGCTTGAACTGAGAACGAAGAGAATGCCAAGAGCGATGAGAACTGCAAGCAAAGAAAAGCACTTATTGACCTTCCCATTGACGTCGCATCATTGTTTTGACTAGATGCTTGGCTACCAAGTGAGTGATAATGAAAGTCACTTGCGTATGTAACGTTGATATCACTAATATAGTTTTTCGAGAAAAGTTTTGGGCGATCTCTAACCTTATAATTAAAACCGCAATAGTTCATAGAGATTATTGGCTTCTAATACTATTCTACTTTTGATTTTTTTTTTATATCACTGATAACATCTTGACCTACATATCTCGCACTACAAATTTGAAACAGCGAGCGACCTGAGTTTAATGCATCAGTAAACCGACAGAGATAGTTGTAATACTTATTATTAGATTATTTATGACTTGCTTGACAAATCGATGACTGGCGCTTGAATAAAACATTATTTTCAATTATATGCGATTGCGTGGCTCGCAGAGAAATCACGCCACTTTTGTTGTCATTCACAAATACGAGTCGCAGTGAAAGAGTCGCGATGACATTGCTAGATGCTGCTTATCATTTCGGTAATGTCATCAGTGTTAAGGAAACTCATTGATTAGAATTTTTAAACTAACACTCATTACATGTTTTATGAAAACAGTTCTAATCTCTTTTAATTAATTTAAGCATCAATTTTTAATTTTCCTTTTGATATGGAGCAATAATTAGTTTGAACTGCAATTATGAGTCTTATCAGTGCCAGACATCTTTTAATTCACACTTTACGACTGTTTACATTCGTAGGCCATTTGGCTACTGTCTGTACAAAGTTGTTTTAAAGATAGTTATGACTTGGTGTCATCCAACTTGGTGTCATCAATGTCAACTAAGAGACTACTTAATAACTTCTTTTTCTACAATAGAACGGTGTGTAAAAAACAGTCTGAGAATGCATGTCAGTTTGATAAGAATTTTTAGTTAACGTTGTCTGCTGAACTGAATTATTATCTTTGTATCGCCAAGAGTTATATTAGAAAATATTGAGTATGTACTCTCTTTTTATATTAATTGTTCAAATAGAAACTTACCACAAATTTGACGAGTGTTCAACTCATAGCCACAAAGATTGGTTTTCTTCGGGCCAAGCTCGGTGTTCTGCAACTTATTGAACATGTCTTTGGTCATTGCCGGCGTCCGTGCGAAGATTTGATTACGGTTCGCTTCCAGATGACCACCGTTAGCATGGGATCGCGGCGTGGTGGTACGTATCCTGCCGCTTTCCATGTCCGAGAAGGAACGCAGAAAACTCATGTCGGAAAACTTTTGAAACCTTGTCAAGCGGTTAAACACGACTCGTAAGTTGATTGATATAAACTTTCAATAAATCGTTGAATTTCAGTAGAGAGTGAAGTTTACGCGGTATTATCGTAAGATGAAGAGCAGGAGAAGCTGTTTGTTTGCTTTGCTGAAATGTCTCGGTTTGAATGACTGGACGTTGGCGATGAATTCGTATTTATTTAAGACTATAACACGAAAGTGATAAGGAATCGGTTTCATAGACGCTCTCGCAGCGGTTATCAATCGGTTCCGTCTGATGTAGCGATGATGCTGGTAGTGCTGGCGATTGGTGCGTCTGTACAGTGGTGTGTTTTGTCTTTCTTTTT
>NBZA01004499.1:0-26941 GCA_003054995.1 Aleochara bilineata | reverse complement strand
AATGGCAAGTTTCAGTTTGAAATTAATTTCAAAATATTAATTATAAAATGATTGCAATTAGTAGAATCAGTAGTACTTCATTAATAAATATTTACAATCAAATGTAGTCTGGTAAGAACTGACACATAAAAACAAGACATCAATCATTTGATATTTGATTCGCGTAAATTTGCAATAGGAGTTTTTCATTGGTTCGTATGCACGTCTTTAATTTGCGAACAATATGATGCTTATGACGTTTATCAAGCGTGTAGTGTAAACGATAACGTTAGTTCTGTATTATGACTTGAGTTAATATATGCTTACGAAACACACAACCCGTGTATAAAAAAATATAAAATAAAAAATATTTTTATACATTTTGTAATACATTATTATCAGAAAAAAATGAGACTAACTAATGGATTAGAGTTTTCCGAACTAATAAATTACAGCCCACTAGTACTTTCCTAAATGATGAAAATTGATGGAAAACATAACTATACAAATATTATTGTTTATTGAGCTCAGTCGGACAATTAGCATAATCATAATTAATTGAGATCTTATCTGTGAGCGCCACGAGTACAAGTTGTATACGAAACATCGAACGCATGTGCTTTTTTGACTTACAATTAAACATTTGTTTGGAATAACTAATTATTAAAAAAATTAGTTGTACTTGCGTGTAACATATCAACGACGTCATTAAATGAGAGCGAAGCGAGGCAGATAGTCTAAACAAAATGTTTCTTATTTATCAGTTCTACATTTATTTTATATTTGTGAAGTCGCGCAACATCCGCTCATTATACGTATACGAATTTTACGAGTTTCTATTCAGTCTAATATAATAGAAAAGTAAAGCTACATGAAGAAAATAAATTTTTATGACACTGATAAAAATAAAGTGCTGTAACTACTTATTTTAAAGTCTTGATATTGGTGTATCAAGATTAAAGAAAACATTAAATTTTCATCTAATCTTAATTGTTTTACTGCATAATAATAATTATATGGGGTTATCATTTAAATCGTTAAGATGGTGACATTATAATTGCTTAAACTTTGCCAATCACTCGATATTCATTCGTTGCCAGGAAAAAAGTTCCAATCTACTGTAAACAAATGCATCAAAATTGCTTCCAAATTGATCAATTTAAAACTTATCTAGTAGCACGACATTTTTGCGACATTTAATGAACACCGAATGTTAACATTTTTAACCAATTCCTTTGCGTGGTGATAGCGCCAATGTAGCAAACAAACATTGAGAGATATGTAATGGTGTGATGCATTTTTATTGTGTTGGGTGCTATTTCCTTTGCATATATACAATAAAATATAATCTATGCTCATTATGCTATCGTGACCACATTAAATTTATTAAAGCGAATGAAGTGGCTTAATTAATTTGAAAATTACATAATGCTGTCTCAATTTCGAGACTTTTTATTAATTAGCAGTTAAGTTGCTATTTATCGGTTGGCATTTTGTTTGTAATTTGTTTAGTCTTCAATTGGAGTTTTATGGCTTATTTATCATTGAATTTTCTTCCCTTCAAAGTCGAATGTCTAGGAGAATTTATAAACTTATATAAACTTCATAGAATAGTATAATCAGTTAAATTTATTTTATTAGTTAAATCAGAAGCTGTATAAATTCATTGCAACTTTTGGTTGGAGCGTACAAGGAAAAAATGCATTATTTGAATCAACACATTATAAGATTAAAATATGGTCACAATAAATGAAACTTGAGATCTTGGAAGATAAAGAAATTCAAAACTCACAATCAATGCAAAAAATCCAAATATATCTTACGTATATAATTTATAGTTTTAGAGTATCAATTTCAGAGTTTAGTAATATTTAATATTCTTTATCGGTGATGTTATAGCATATTATATATAGCAACGTTACAAAATTATTTTTTTGTGATTTATAAACATTTCTCTAGGTTCTCTGCAATTATATACAACACATTAGTTAAATCTTCCAGTTCGTGACTATGAATATATATTTAGCTGTCAGCAAGCCTATAATATAAATGCTATGAATTTTAAATGAGCAACGATTATGAGTTCAAACATTTGAGTAGCAGCGATTTCCCACGTTGCACGCAACAATTGTGACGTGATCCAATTTCCCCGGAAGATTTTGCACACGTTCCAGTGCGCGTTTGCGTCTAATTTTCTTCTCCTGCGAAGAAATCTCAACCAAAACCCCATTCTGGTTATTATAATACAGATCATTATCTTCGAGAGTGCGTCGTTTTGCATTGGTGATACTCATAGTAAAACTTAGCAAATTCTCACAAAGTTTCTTCGCGGTGACAGTTTCATGTTCTTTCCCTGATATACCTTTCTTCAAGATATCTTCGATTAACAATAAAGTAATTTCGTATTTCTGCACTGGCGTAATATACGGAAGCCCATCCGCATTGCGTGGGATAGATTTATTACTCTGCGAACGGAAATCCAATGCGGTTTTTGAGCGCAGTAATGCAAATCCTTTAGCGGCAGAGGACGGTTGCGACTTTTTAAGCTGCTCGCTCAGTGGTTTCGGACTCGATGTACTCGCTGATTTCATGATAGGGTTGTCTTTGACAAATTGAGCGACAAGAGGATTTTGTGTTTCTTCAATTGGTTTTACTATATTGGATTCCTGATGCTTAATCGGCTTCAGCGATGAAGTACCTCCAGGATTTGAAGCAGTTGATACTACCGACGCGGGTCGTTTACTATTCCTCCTAGGTGGTTTTTGTGGCTGCTGGTTGCTCGTCGAAGGTGTCGAGACACTTGTACTAGGCTTTCGAGCCTTCGCAGCAATTTCAGAATTAACTGCAAATTTGCAAACAGTTGGATCGAAGTTATCTGTTAGTCCATCTGATGCCACCATAACTATGTCACCTGTTTGCAAAGTAGTTACACTTAATGTGAGATTACTCAACTCAGGTTTAATACCATCGACAGGACCAAGTGCACCAAGGGCGTCCCGCATATCACGATTTAAAGTAATATCATGAGAACCTTTAGTTAATTCGCGAATGCCATATTTCTGGGAATAAACGTACGCTAACGAATCACCCACATTGCAGACGCAGACTACATGTGTTTCTTGTTGAGTACAGTTTTTGAGTGGAAGAACAATTGCTACTGTTAATGTTGTTAACATGCCATTGTTTTCTAAAATTAAATCATGCGCACAATTAAAGGCTCTCAGAAGACAGATAAAAATGTCTCGAGTGTTTGATGTGCGAAACTCATGAATCGGGGTTTCTTTTGATACAGTTTCGTTTCCAGACTTATTAATTAAGTTGTCGAAAGGTCTTGTATCCAAAAATATAGTTTTATTCAAGTAGTGTAAACATCCATGAACTGCAGATTTTGCTGCAATTGCTGCTTTTTCACCTGAAAATTTTACTTTCATTAAAATAACATACAAAATTGATAATTATTTTATACCCCAATTTACACCATCAGCCACTGCTAAAATTGCTGAATCAGTGCGAGTAATAATACCAAAACAATCTGCGATTGGACTACCATTCTTCACTTTCGAACTAAGATTTTTATCATATAACGAATCCGATATACCGTACACGAATTCAGATTTTCGATTCCATTCACTTGGTAATTTAGGGTCAGTACGTTGACCGGACTGTAAAGCTGCTGCCTGACTAGCGGTTATATTGGCACCTAAAATAATGCCATTGTAAATTATTTGAATTTATTAGGCTGTTAGACTTCAAAAAGAAAGATAAAAGGTAAAGGCCCAAAACATATACATCAAGCAAATCCACAATAAAAGAAGCATGTACTAACTGCTGGGCCTTTCAGCAAATTGACGGATTCTTTCTTCTCGAAGACGCTGTCGTTCCTGGTGTCGAAACGGATTACCCTCGCTCTTCGACTTGGACAAGCCAAAATTACCCTGATTTTCCGATACTTTGTCATCCTTCGTTTGTCTTATAGAACTTTTGGTATTGCCTCTGATTGGTGGTAGACTAGATTGCTTTGCTTTTGTTGCATCTTTGCTGTGATTACAATTTGCATCTAATTGTTCATTTCTAGCACTTAAATTATTATTATCACAATTTTGAACGTCTGCATTGCGTTCGATTGTAGTATCACAATGTTTAAATAATTCATTATTTCCTTGTCTATCTGATGTTGAATTTGGTTCAATAGCCGTGATATCTTTATCTGTGATGCAGTTATTATTATTACTGCTAGGCAGCCGTTTTGTCTTGTCAATTTCAATCTCAAAGTCTTTCAGACTTCCCAAAGAATGAGATTTGCTATGAGATTTCCTCTTATTTGTGACCAGATACTCTTGGCCAGCCATTTTAATTATCATAGTAGTGTTGTCCAGAGTTCTCGATGATTGCTTTTGAACTTCCTGCGTCTTTGTAATAACCGCCACCTCTATAACAATTGACGTCAATAGAAAAGAAGAATAGAAATTTAGGAATTCAAGTAAATTTGAAAATTAGTGAAAACCCCACAATAAAACAATATAGATATTAGTTAAATATGGACCTGATTGCTCATCCTGAGTATCAATAAAATCAATTTCTTGTTCTGCTAATGAAAGATGCTTCTCTTTCCTCTTGACAGCAGCTAGTCCTCCATCAGGCCCTGTATAGCATCCAACAACTGTCTCTGGCCCTGTTTTGTAATTGGACAGTTCATAGGAAGGTAAATCAGTGGGCACTTTGCCACTGTGAACAACGGGGCCATCTCTGAATCTGATTTCACTAAAAATTATTTCACATATTACTTATTCATTGAGTAATAATAGCTGAGTCACATACCCTTGCAAATACTTATTAATAAATATATTCTCAATGAAATTAATATGCTTCTCTCTTGGTTCATTGTGGAAGCTCAGTTGTCTGAGGTAACTTGAAACACGTTTACGAAGGGAAGGCATCGTTTATAGTCTTTAAATAAAATCATTAATTTTAATTGTTTTTAATTTATAAGAACTGAACGTTATACCTTAATTTAAAAATAAGACGACATTGAGCAGCAGATGATGAATATGGTAACACGCGACTGGAACACTACGATGACTGCGTCTCACAAAGCTACTCTTTATTCACATTTTTAAATTGTTTTTAATACTTGTTCATTAAATTTAGCGACTGCATTGGTCATTGTTTGTTTTTATTTGGGTTGCGGTCGACGCCCAGCTGCACTTAGTTACCTTGGAGCAGTTTGATGAAACTTCACTAAGTGAGTGGCAGCACTGCGTATATATTTAAACCTTTTCAATAAATGTAAGGAAGTAAAGTAAAACTAACATTTCACTAAAACTATATCGCATAGTTAAAAGGTTTGTATTCTAAATAGTTTGATAGTATTTATAAACATAAAAGCTATCTATTTGCTTTCAACGTTTATGCTTGGATGTGGTTGACTTGCAATAGACATTTTTGCATTTGCATTACTTTGTGTCGTTCTAGCAGAACTTCTCTTCTTTTTATCTTTATCTTCAATCTTAATATGCCTAAGTGGCTTCTTGATTTTCTGAATTCCAGTATAATTTTTTCCAACCAGTTTTTCAACAATATTTTTAACTTTTCTTAGTTCAAAAAGAGTTTTCTTAATGAACATCAACTGACCAGCGATGTCAAATTTACCCACTTCTTGAGGTACCCCTTTGCGAGAGCACATTTGTTTATACAAAGACCACATGCTAACTTTAACACTGATTAGCTCCATTTGTTTTTGTTCCGTTATATCGCGAATCTCGGTGACAATACTTTCCCATAACAAGGCTCTATTACGAGCTTGATCATGCCGAACAATTAATTCCACCATTTGACTGTTCAACATCATCACCGCAAGACTCTTCTCGTCAATCAGCCGGCTCTAAACGTATAAAATATAATATACATGCTTCAAATAAATATAAAATAGGATTACAAATTCCAATTTAGCTTGATCGAGTTCGTCCATGTCTTTGGCTCGCTTCTGAGATACTTGATCTTTGGTTTCCATAAGCACCACATGCCGCTTGATAATATCATTTATAGTTTTGTATTGCCCGAAAGTAACGACAACTTTATTGAGAAACTCTTCGTAAATACGATATTCTTTCGTTTTCTGGTCCAACTTTTGCTTAACATCTATGAGTACTTTTTGCTGTTCAAGCGCTTCATTTAACATACGAATTCGTTGCTCTTGAAGGAGTTTCTCCTCAACAATTTTGCGACGTGCACGTCTTCGTTTTTCCTCATTTTCTACTACAAACTAAAATTATACAAAAGCTAACTTTCTGCAATAAAAGATATGAATAATAAATAACTTGTTCAAATTTGATAAAACTCTGACGCAAGGCCTCTTCTTTTTTCTGCAACTCTTCCCATTTCTGATTATTCAATTCATATTCGATAGCGGCGTTTTTTCGTGCAATAGCTAAATATTCATCAGCTTTTCGAAGATCCCGTTTGGCATAGACCCAGTCGAGGCTGATTGTGTTTGGAGCTTGGTCCCATGCTGGTGCCGCTCTATTTTTGTAACACAAGGCAACATTTTAAGTATTAGAAATGTTTTCTTGAAAATTAATTAGACATTGAGTTACATTTCACAAATGTCAATTTGCTTAGATTTTCGATAATCCACTTCGGTTTTTTCAGGCGGCAACACTGGATATGTAGGTTGCAAAATGGGTTTTGTCGGTTTAAAAAACAAAGTCTCCATTTTCAGATATCTTTTAATACTAGAACTAATGTAAAATTTGTGTAATGATTAGAGTAGTGATTTGTTTAGGGCAAATTTGTTGATCTGTTGTCATGGAAGAAGTGAACGTCATATTGATTAGCAGTACGCCGCGTTTGCTCGAATTTTTATAACAATAGCACACGAATCGAAATAAGTCACTGTTAATGTCACGTATGTATGTACTTTTACATCACTGAAGTGAAAAGAACAATAAAATATTGTTAATTATTGTTGTCTGACTTCGTATTCAAGGAGAGTATTTCGTTTGGTTTTTCAAATAAGTTATATCAAAAAAGTATGGGTAAAATTACATTAATATATTTATGGTTGCTATTATGTAATACATTCATCTATCTTGCAAAGTATGATGTACGATCCCCACAAGTAACGTAGGGAAGAATGATTTAAATCTAAAGATCGCCATATATTTCACGTAATTATTATTTCACTTACAATAGATCACCAGAAACCAAACTAAGAGAAAATAATATTCATCAACAGAAGTTGTATTCGAATTTGCTATAAATTAAATTATTCTAAAGTACCAACCATAAAACTACACCTTGCTTCGAGAGAAAGAAAGCAATAGTGAAATTTTATGACCTTTAATATTAAAACCAGTTCAATAGCATTCATCAGTTTTTATCAGCGTTAATTTGTTAGCCCTCTCGTGCAGCAAAACATTGTTTCATACAATCTGAAGAACTTAGTTAAATTTATGTAATATAGACCAACGTTGCATATGGCAAGTATGGTTGGTAGTAAACGACTTAATTTCAGGAAAGGGCAACTCGTAAATTTCTTAATTTATTGGCTTCCTTGTCCATAAACGTTTTCATCAGAATAAGCGATGTACAGAAAGAAGTCTTCCTCATGATGTTCCTAAAAATCAAAAAAGAAAAAAGTAAGTCCAATTAGATATCATTTATGTGTTAATTATTACTTGGTAAAGAGTGCCCATAGTAGCCGAAGTGGGTGGAATGACATTGTTAACAAAGAAGAACAATGCGTCCTCTGGTCGCAAGTGAATGCGCTTTCTGATTAAGAAGTAGAATTGGCCGACAGTTAAATCGGATGGGACAAGATACTTCTTCTTATCTAAATCACCAATTCGGGCTTTCGGTGCTTTCTCGACGATTACCTAGAAATTATATTAGGTATTATACAGATAAATAAGTTTCATTTCGTTACGCATCAAAATTTCGAAAACAACATGATATTCCAACCAACAGTAGTAAAAATAACTTGCTCAACGTCATAAGATATCAGAAAAATGTTTGTATTGAAGATAAAAAAATTACGTTAATTATTCCTAGATAAATAAAATAAATACATATAATAATGAACTTCAAGATTAAAAAATTCCTAGTTTATAAAAGGAAATGAAATTTATATGGTTGGTTAGGTTTAGCTATGCGAATTATGTATATATAATCAGCTGTTCGTTGTTTGTTGCACAACAAAGAAAACATATACGAGCCACCGCGCATCTGCGTCGGTCAGCGGCCATTTTGTGGTGCAACATAAAACAATAAATTTTGACATAGAAAAAAGACCAATTTTACATTAAAATTGATGTTTTCGTAAAAGAAACGTATACAAATACATTTTGGTTTCTTTAAAGCATATCTTGAAGAACATATTTTCACACATCAAAGGAAAATCAATGAGTAATATGTCATTAAATTGCGTCGCAATTGCACCATTCTACAGAGATATGATGTGATTGCAATCCTAAGCATCTTCCACGAGAAATTACACTTGGTTATCATGATGCAATAAACAAGTTGGATTCTAGATAATGAAATAAATTAAACTTACTGGTACACGGTCGGGGTACTTCCTGCGAATCTTTTCACCTTCGGTTTTCCTCTTTTCAAAGGGGTGTTCTTCCTTGTATTGGAACTTCATCTTGTATGTGGGTGAAGGAAGGTTTTATTTAGCTTGGATAGCTGTGAATACTGGCAAAATGGCCTTGCTGACGATCGCGTCGTACACTGCAAATTTGTCTGTTTACTTCGCCAGGTAGTGCGTTCGTTCTGCGAGTGTGTTAGCTGATTACTAGAATGTTTATGTAAAAACGCACGTTGATTTCAAGCGTATATTTCGAAACTGTTCACTGAATGTGTTTACTTCAATGTTCTACTGTCACGTTCTGCTTCTCCCACAACGAACCGAGTTCTGGCGGTCCAACACGAACAAAACAACTGTGTAGCATACACTAGGCGCGTGCGTGAAATATTTCTTCAACTTTCAAATTATTATCAATTTATTGAAAAAAAAAAGATCAAATTGACTATGTATTTATTTGCACATTACAAGCATTTGTAATAATTTTGTTTATAAACATACTCAGTTATCATCTTAAATTCAGTTTAAAAATTTCTCAACGTTCATCCTGAAATAAGTGTAAACGATCATGGATTATATTAACTTCAATTACGAAAACGCATCTAGGCGAGGTTTTACATTGAGTCAAAGGCATCTGTGGCCCGTAGTCCTGACCCTCGACCACCAAACAGAAGTGGGCACTTTGATGGGTACTTTAACGGGTGTATTGATAATTTCCCCACTGTTATCCACTCTAATTTCGAACAAATTACTTATTGTTGGTCCACAATTGATTGCGATGACTTTAGGTGTTCTCTTGGTGTTAATTCTATCTCTGTGTTTGGATCAAGAACCCGCGCAATATTTCATAAATCTTTTCTTTCACCCCACAAAATTAGTAGCAATTTATTATCCTTGCCTCATATTAAAGTGTGTTTACCCTTTAGACGTATACGTTTTCCAGAAAAATGTGATCCAAATTTCTATAATTAGTATTGTTGGTTGGGCTATTTATGTTCTTTGTTTTGGTTTCCTATTAGCAATTTTTTCTGGTGTAATAGGTCAATTCAGTCCAATCAATATTATTGTACCTGGCATTATAGTAAGCACGATTGAAATGCCCAGTGAAATATTTAATATTGATCAAATTCGAACCATTGAAGTATTACTCACGAGCGAATGTATGTTTACTCATATGCTAGCGTTAACTATATTTCCAGTGCTCACCGGTCAAGTGTTAGGTATTTTTGGCCATTGGTATCAGCCATTCGTGATTATAATGCGCTACTTCCTAGGTAGCCTTCTTGTAGGTATGGGGTTGGGATATTTAAGTGGATATTTGTTTGTGAAAGCTTCAAGTGATGGAACGCAAATGACAATTGCAATTGCTAGTGCCATGATTATAATTTATCATTTTACTCGATATTATCTTGAATGTAGCCCTGGATTAGCTTGCTTTCTTTTTCTCTTTTTCATCAGTCGCAAACGCTTAGACATTCCCGAACATATTGATAGAGAAATCTTAAATTTAATAGACATTCTCTTTTCCTGCATCTCCACTGTTGTCAGTTTTGTGGCTGTGCTTCAGACATTACCATTTTTTTTAGTGGAGTATTCCTTGGTGGGTGCTTCTATCTCGATGGCATTGTACATTCTCGGCAATGTGCTAAGATTCCTATTTTTCATTGTATTCTCTCCGATTCTAAGCCGCCTTGGCTACGGTTTTAATTTTAAGACTCTGTTAACTTTGGTATGGTGCATAAGAAAAGGTCCTTTGTGCTTTGCTATGTTGGTCATGTCCATTATGGACACTTCTTATGTAAGTTTTTCGAACTATGAGCTTCACCTAGCCCTGAATTTTATCATGTTAGTGAATCTTTTCAATCAATTGTGTGCCTGGACAATACTAAAAAAACTAGAAATTGCCGGGGATGATTTCCTCGCAAAGCGTGCAAATATTCGCGCAGCGTTGCGGAAACTCCGTCAACGGCGAAACACTCAGCTGGCTGTGATGCGAATGAACAGGTTGATATTTCCATAAATTTGTAGCACATCGTGCAGCATTTGAAATTCCTCGCTATTGTAGGTTCTATTCGGATGCAAATTGGACCGTAATTAACGAAATCACAAATGTATACCCGAATCTGGCTGACAATTTGTATGAGAACGAAGACTTTCAGGCGAAATCACCGTATTGTCCCAGCTGCAAGCGCGAAGTTCCTTACGAAGCGACCAAGAAAGAAACCGAAGAAAATCTAATGTAAGTTTACGTTTTTTCCTTTTACCGTCAAGAATGATAGCATGTAGCATAATGGTAACTAATTCAATTTATTCCAGTGACTTGAAGCAGCGAATTCTGCATTCAACTCGAGTTTCTTTCGCGCGGCAGTATGAAACAGGTTTTATTGATAATACAGTCTTACGTGTCCTGACGCATTCCTTCGAAGCAGCATCGCAAGTTAAGGGATCACTCCTAAAAATAGATGGACTGTTAAAGAATCTGAAGAACAAATACCGGAACGTATGCTGCACATGAATAATTAATATTTCAGGATTTAACCATTTTTTATTTACAGAAATTTTTTGATAAACTGCGCCATTTTGGTTTCTATAAAAAGGACATAAAGGTAGTGACTTTTCTTCCAAAGTACCCGCTTTTGTACAAGATAACAACTTTTTGGCCATTTGGATTGTTCTTCGATGTGGTCACTCTTGCCCAAGTGTCATACTCACTCTACAGTGATATTGCTTTAGCCCAAGAGCGGGAACACATTCAGGCAGATGTGGTCAGTTTACTAGTGCTAGGCTTGTACATCTTAGAATTCGTCTTGGTGTCGACGGGCTGTGTGCAGAAAACCTGGAAAGACGGATTTCGCAAATACATTAAGAGCACTTGGCATCAGTTTGACTTAGCCGTGGTTTTTGTGGGGCTTATCGATGTATTTGTCAGCATATCCAGGTACATTACGGCATCCGCTGGTGTGATGGACTACACGAGTCAGCAAATAATACTGTATATCATGAGCGCTCTGCGAGTATTGCGTCTACTGCGCTTTGCTAGATTTCTTCGTTTAGTACGTTTACTAGCAAAGGTACAGGTTCTTATTGTGCTGTATTACGATAAGCGCATCGATTCTAAAGTGCAAACTTGGTATGCCATGGCGTGGGCAATCGTCAACTGTTACGAAGAGGTGTGTGAAATGCTGGATCAAATCACAAACGATGAGAAAGTGGTTAACCTCTTGCGAAAGCAGCTGCAGCAAGATAAAAATCTCCTTGCTAGAGAGATTGGGAATATTGACGTGGACCGACCATGGCTGACAGTAAATATAAAAACGCGCCATGCAATCATGTGCACAATCAAGAACATGACTGATGCTGTTGTCCGGCTGAGAAGCCAAGGGTTGATTGATTTCTACGAATATAATAGCTTACGACGGATCGTCACGGATCGCTGGAAGGTGATTCAGAATCGTATCACTATACCTCCAGTTTCTTCTAGGATGCTTCTTAGTGAACTGCCTTGGGTTGTCGAGGAGCCGAACATTTTTGAATATCTTTATGATAATGTAAGTCTGCGAGTGTGGGATGCTGGCGACGTGATCTATTCAAATGGTGACCTTGCAGAAGGAGTAATTATCATTGTGAAGGGTATTTAAAGTTTTTCGCATTACCGAATAATGTTTCATTTAAAATTGTTTCAAGGGATGTTCAAGATAATCTATGAACCGGACCAAGACACTTTAGATGTGCTCACAACAAAAGGCCTACTACCCGTGAGAGATTTGCTCAGCCATGCACGCTTCAAGTCATCTGAAGAAGAATACATTTTTAAGGGTAATAGTATTGGAGAGCTGTCCGTTATGACGGGTCGGACGTACAGCTGTGACATCATGGCTGATACGCCCAGTCAAGCGTTCGTAATTCCGCGCAATGTTATTGCAGAGGCTATAAAAATAAGCAAGGATCCTGTAAATGGGTATAAACCTCTTTTATGTCACTTTGTTTGCACTAGTTTACAAGTTTACAACCGTATTATATGTTTTTGTTTGCATGGTTTGCAGTTTATTCTCAAGGATTTGGGTGCACATTGCTACTAACTTGGTGAAACGTTTACTCCTCCAAACGCCTTTGTATTCTAAGATGAATTACGACCAGTTGAACGATGTGATTTCACGTTCGTTTATGCCCAAGATGGATGCGTTTGAGTTGTTTAGGTTGAACGAGGGGATTGAGGATATTGTCCTGGTTGAGGGGACGGTTGTTGACTCTGCTACACGGGAGATTTACATTGCACCCTGCCTTATACCCAGGTGACATTCTAGTTCACGACTCTATTCCAAAGCAAACAAAAGTTTCAAATTAAACTTTATCATTTCAGGGGCGTTGGGGCTTTGATTCTCACAAGTTACGATACCATTGGGATATCTATGAATTCCAAGCCGCTGATGTGGGTTATACCCATTAAAGATGTTGATTGCTACGATGTGATGGTTTATTCTGAATTATTATCAGAGTTGGTAGGTATTTATGCCCATTAATAATAAGGAATATCTGTTAATATACCAACCATTTGCAGAATCCGGACGCGTCAAGCTCATGTTTTTTGTCGATGAACATGGCTTATCGTAAGTATCAAAAGCTTAAACAACGCTCTGGTAAAAAGAAGACCCCGATACTACATCGGTCAATTAGCGATGCGCTTGGTTCCATGAGCCACCTAACACTGGCCGGTCGTATGACTCGCTCTGCTATGTACAGTATTGGGAGTCGAGGAAGTCGAGGAATGTATTCAACAACTAGCAGCATAGATAGCTCAATCAAATCTGATGTTCGCAAGTACACGGAAAGTGTACATAGCGAAAACGTTTCAATAGATGAATTAGATCCTCTGACGCTATTATCTGAAACAAACATCGCGTTACCCAACGAAGAAGAAATTAACCAATACATTCCTCAAATCCTTTGAATCCGCAACGGACGAATACAGCATACAGTTTATTTGGGTTGTGTAATTCGCCACAGTTTAAATACATTTAAAGTTACTTCTTTCACTTGCGTGTACTATATATTTTATCTACTATATGTACATTCACTTTATATTTGTTTTGTTCTTTAAATTTTAGTTTACTGAGTATTAAATAAAGTGCAGAAAAAGACGTATTGATGTGCCAGGAAGGTAGAAAGTCGGTGAAGATGCATGTATGGTTCATGTGTGAAGATAGATAAAGAAGTCGGCACGAAGTATTGATAAGCACGAACAACAAAAAGGAACAGTTTCTCTAACAAGGATATCGTCCTGCGGCGTAAGCAGAATGGCAGTGCGCCGCCGGCAAGGCGCCGCTTATTAAGGTAGGTACGGCACACATGGAAGAGTGCATGTGGCGGCGGCTGAACCCCGTACGCCTGCTCCTGCGGCGGAGCAGTTTCAGTCAAACGTAAATAAAAGCAATACTTGGGGCCGTCGCCACTCAGTGTGCAAGTGGCAGGCGGTGACGGCGGTTCTATGTGCGCGCTCGCGGTTGTCTCGAGTGCTTCCAGTGCCAGTGATTCACCGCCGCATTAGCACCAACGCGAAAGCTTCTAAGAAAATACCAAAATGTTTGTCTTTGCTGATTGTCCTTCAGCGAGTCTATAAGAACCCCTCAGTTGCCTCACTTGGAAGTTTGACAGGTAGATTAGTTACAGTTTGAGATAACATAATATTTGGGATATCCTCGTACGTGATTTCTTATCGTAACTATTATTGTATATATGGCACATCAACATGTTGAAAAATATTTAGCTTTACTTTAATGCTTGCTTAAACGTTAAAGTACCGCGTGAACTTTCCTTCGATTTTCATTTCAATGCGAGGAGCAATTGTGCACCTACAAGTAGTAAAAGTTCATTTGCACTCTGAATAATAAGCGGGCATTGACATTATGCAAGCACAAGCGTTAATCGTTAAGTATTGATGTGTCTAAATTATTAATTTCCAGGACTATTCAAGTGAATGTCTATCAAAGTTATAAGAAATGTTGCTTACCTGGTGATATAAAAGGTCTAAATTTAACTTTTATGCTTAATTCTTGTAGGCATCGATCAAATGTGACATTGATATACTAAATGCAAAATTAAAGAGGAAAGCATCCACCTTTCAAAGATTAAAATTTACTGCAACGTAGCACTAACCTTTTGGTGTGTAGAATTGTTATACAGGAAAAACAAGCAAGCGTAAGCACACGGGCGCATTAAAATAATTAAACTTTTCCACTGGATGATTCGCCAGCAGAATAATTCGTTTAAACAGTGAACAATTTTATTATTACTTCATTCCTTGTGAAAGTTAATAACCGGTGCATATCTCTTAAGGAAAGTGTCCTTTGAGGCTGCCTAATTGTTGAAGATGCATGGAAGCGTAATGGAGCAAAAATAAGTGGAAATTCAATTTTCGTTGCACTATGGTACTATGGCTTGAGGCAAGAAGCTGTTAGTCAAGGTCTTCTTATTTAATTTGCAGCGTCTCAACGCATGTGAAATCACTTTTTCTCAAGGAGGAGTCGAGTAATAAAGTTAACTCTGGAAATCTAATTACTGATTTGAAGATTTCCTCGATTCTCAACGCGCCCGCGCTTATCTGCACTCCTAATCGTTCCCACAAACGCCAATAATATTATCGACTCTCTGCTGCCTCCCGGCTGTCATCTGTCACTCATGTACAGGATAATCTTTCATTGATTGCTTCAAGCTGAACATAATATGTGTATGGTGTGTTTTTCTTGCAGTTGAATGCGTCATCCATGGTCTGATCCGTGTTCGTCTTCGTCGTCGTACAATGGGCGCCAACCACTCAGCGAGACTAAACAAGTCCTTCACATACGGCGAAGAAGGTAACAATGGTATGATGCATGTTTGTAAACCGAGCGCAGAACGCAAACAATGATTTCATTTTGGAGTAATAACAAACCCATGCGAGCGACAGGAGCGACAGGGTACACCAGGGGAGTGAATTATTTTCGTGCATTAATTTCGCACGATGCGCTCAGCGCACGTATTTGCGCTGTATATACGAAAGCGTCATGGAATTTGATATGCTGTAATGAATGCTAACATAACCCACTCCATGCGTCATTAATTATCTTTGTTTGGTGTTGCAAGGCAGCGGTGTATTATATCGCAGTACAATTTGTCATTGAGTATTACGTAATCGACTCTCTTGCATTATGATATGCTCCTTTAAGCAAGAATTTCAGTTGCACATTTCTTTCTCATCTTCGCCTCTCTACGCATAATGCATTCCGGATATCGATGTGGATGCGCGTTTAAAATTTATTGAATTGCACAGCGATTTCCATCGTTCACGCTTTGCATTTTAATGTGAAATTCATGTTCGCATACCGAATGCGACGCAAAATGACGATGAGTAGTTTCAGGAGTTGAGTTAGGGGATTGTTCGTGTTCTTTCCGGGATGGGATAACCTGCCTACATGTCATTCACACGTAAATTTAATCACCTTGCGGCGTCACAATTGGGGATTAAACTAAATTTGCGGCTGATATAAAATATTTGCTTGGCTAAACACGCAGATTTACGGTGGACGTTGACGCTGTCAATCTCTGTATTTCCAGAATGGATACATACGTACGTTCAAATCGTTCAAGGATAAATTCTGCAAATTAATATTGGATATTATTGAATTCTATAGTATTGAATTCTATGCCTGATTTAATATTACTGTTTACTCAGAGAAAAAGGCTGGAAAATTGATACTTGACAAGGGTAGAACCCTTTATCCAACGCGCTGAAACGTTAAAATGTTTCGTGGAATGGACAGTAAACCGTAAATGAGAAAGGACCGACAATAATGCATTCACCATAAATGATTTCATACATATTTCATATGCGATGCGCAGCGGTAATGAGTGTCATTCAATATTTAGATACGCGCCCCTAGGTCATACACCGCAAATGCAAATGAAAATTTACGACGAAGGTATTCGGAAGTTTCACCAGGCTGTAAGTGCAAAAAATTGGTTTGGAATCCAATTTCGGAATTTTTAAAAAGTTTTAGCTCTGCTCAACTTTTCCTGGCCGCAATAAATTTTCCGATTTCCTGAATTGCAACAGTCGGCGGTTTGCAAAATGACTTTCTTAGCGATAGAACAGCTTGCAAACTCATCAGAAATGTTTGCAAATACATACTGAAAACAAGAACTCACAAAAGTTTCATCATAATTTACATGTCGTCTTCAAACGAACCACAAATTCGGACACGGAAAAAATGAGTTCTAAATCAAAGGTTATTTCAAGGGTGTGGTTAGTGAACATTCATGTTTGTGACTACTGTGCAAATTTCACGTTGGAAGCACTTTATAGTCGCATAAAAATAGGACTCAATACGATTCTACACCTTTATTGTCCATTTTGAATACGTAACACTGCCTTATGTCATATTAAAGGTAATGGTCTGGTTTAAAAGAATAAAATTTTTATTGATTTTTTGATTACTATCGTAACAGTAAGATACGCTTGGTCCTCTTTAAAAATAAAAAGGTTCGGCATTTTTAAATTTCTATTTGCAACAATTCAAGATTTATTTTTATGAAATTTTCTCAAGAAGCGTAGAAAATGTGATAAACTCGATATGTGTCAAAGAAATGTAGCTACATAGTTAATAAGATTGTGGCAGGCACACAGAAAAGGCAGAGCAAGAAATGCAACTGCAGAATTGAGTTTCGTTTCGGAAAAACGATGTCTTCCGGCGATAAGGGCAAAAGCCCTGCTGTCTGTCTATTGCATCATTGGACAGGAAACTGCTAGGATTTGACACTCATGAGAGTTTACAGGATGTAAAGGCACCACAAGAGTATGAGTGTGTGTCTATGGTAGCAAGGACGAAATAGGATTCAACCTTCACATCTACGCGCTTGCAATGCAATCAAAAACAAACGCAAATCAACCAAAGCAAATAACTCTACCCCAATCCGCAAAGAACGTAATCCGACTAACACTTAGCTCTTTTTAATTGTAGTCAACTTTGACCATTTTCAAATTCTACGCGCCATCGGCAAAGGCAGCTTCGGCAAAGTAAGTATTTTCTCATTGTCCTTATACATACTGTTATATGTAAAATGAAAATGCCTAGTGGCGTTTTACTGTAATCGTCAGCACAATGTGCAGAGAATGTTGACATCTCTTTGAGGATGAAAATATGCGCAGTGCATGACAAAATAAATAGACTGGCTTCAATATTCAGACAAACAAGACACGTATTTGTTTCCCTTGATCTCCTCAGTAATATGAATTCAGCGTTTCTCTCAGTCGAAAGTACAATATTAGCTTTTGGCGCGTTTACTCTATAATCTATGTTTGTTATTGGGAAATTGTGTTTGCTGCCACCACCCTCAAGCAATATATCACATTGTTGTATATTTTTCATCGCGGACAAGAGATATTCACGTGTACGTCCTGGTAACGTCATTACGTTTTATTAATTTGCCAGTTTTTTGCATGTTCTGCTCCGTTTTGCCGGCGATTTCAATCAACAAAAACTAGCCTACTTTCTTTGTAACGATACACACTTAATTTAAAATAAGATTTTAGTCGCCTGTCGTAATTTAATTTTAATTAGTTCCGCAAGAGATTACATTTCAGTTGAACCATTTAAAAGCCAATCAATCAGTCATCATTGATTAAAATAAAATATCATGAATATTAAGCGTTGCAATAGCCATAAACCTACCAACAACTGAGTATGTTTGCACACGAATAAAAATGATTAGTTTGTCATATCAATTAATTAATTCACAACGCGCAACCTCAACACTTTCATCATTAATACGACGCAGTAATTATTATAGAAGTCACATACTTCCTGGTGTTCACGCACATGCACTGAATAACTCAGAGAACTTAATTCTATATTGTTATGACAGGGATTTTCATCTTGCTCCCTTGTGTAGCATTTTTATTGTCATTTTCTATACAAACGAAATATCTAGCTGCTAAAAACAATTATCCTTCTCGTTATTCAACTGAAGTATTTAAATAAATGCAAATCATTTCATTTATACATATTTTGTATATATTTTGTTATGAATGTATTCCTCTTCAAACTTTCAGGTTTGCATCGTACAGAAAAAGGACTCTAAGCAGATGTTTGCCATGAAGTACATGAACAAACATCAATGCATTGAGCGTGATGCGCTGAAGAATGTTCTGCGAGAAGTGGAGATTCTCACTCGCCTCGATCACCCATTTCTGGTCAATATTTGGTTTTCATTTCAAGGTGCGGCTTTGATATTTACCCTAAATAAATAAATACGTGAAAAAATAATTAATTTTCGTTGTTTTGCACGCAATCTGTTACATTTTCTATTATACAATATGCAAGAGCAAATAGAGCTCAATGGATCGAGAATCAAATTTAAATTACGTTAGCGATGATTAAATATCTGCGTAAATTGAAAACGCACACCGAGAACTTTTTTATACCTATATAATATTGCGATCAATAACCAGCGGTGTCCGTTTCATAGAATAATTATTTGATATGGTTTCATTATATTTTTTTCTGATATATATTTCTAGATGAAGAAGATCTTTTTATGGTAACTGATCTATTACTTGGAGGCGACTTGCGGTATCATATCACTCAAGAGGTCAATTTTAGCGAGGATGCAGTCAAATTTATTCTCGTTGAGCTTGCCCTAGCGTTAGATTATTTAAGGAGCAAACATATTGTACATAGGTAATCATTATATAAAGATTTTAGTAGAGATGTAAGAAAGAAATAATTCAAGATAAAAATTGTTTTACAGAGATATCAAACCCGATAATATTCTTCTCGACGAGCAAGGTGAGTAATTAATTGACGATTGTTGGAAAAAGAGATATTCCACATTAATGCTTTATTCATAGAACAAGAGCAAAGAGTGTTAAACAACTGAATGTTATCGCTGCCCACGTTCTCATGTCAAAACTTTCTTACAATTCATTTACCAAATCCCTAAATCAGGTGCTCGAAAAGTTACGAAAGTAATTCAAAGCTGGGTTCTAGTGATACCTGAATCAAGCACATTAATTACTCGTGTGCGCAAACTTAAATTGCACCCAAATATTTATTGCCTTAGTTTGCTGTTTCTGTCCGACCACACTATGATTTACGGGTTTTTGCTTTCAGGCCATGCCCATATCACCGATTTTAATATAGCTGCGGTTTTGGATGATACTCAATTAGCCACCTCAATGTCCGGAACAAAACCATACATTGCTCCAGAAATTTTTGAATGCGCCGTGGATATTTGCGTCGGATATTCATACGCTGTCGATTGGTGGTCGTTGGGTAAAATCAAAACATAATTAGTTTCCTGCGGTTGATGGGCAATCGAAAATAATTAAAACCTAATTTCAGGAGTCGTTCTTTACGAAATGTTAAAAGGTTGTAGACCGTTCAACATACATTCCAATACGAGCATTCAGGATGTACGCGTACTATTCCAGTTAGGATTAACTTATCCGTCAACATGGAGCGAAGACATAGTGGATTTAATTGGAAAATTGTTATGCACTAGCCCTGGGGAGCGATGTTCTTCATTCCAGGAACTCAAGCAAATAAAATGCCTACAAGGCACCGACTTCGATCAAATCCTGACGAAAACAGCGCAGCCCTATTTTGTGCCAGCAGTGCGTATTGCGTGACGGTGATACGCCGCAACTTAATTAATGCCGGTGTATTCCAGAAAGACCACCTAAACTGCGATCCAACATTTGAACTGGAAGAGATGATTATCGAAGCAAAGCCTTTACACAAGAAAAAGAAAAGGCTAGCAAAGCAGCGGTCAATTAAGGAAATTCAAACACCAATGTCCATAGATACTGTAAGATTGCAAGTTTTATAAGGTGATATTTTATTCTAAAATATTCTCATCATATTAGGATAGCGACGCACACTTAGATCAATATCTTGCATACATCCCTGACTTCAAGATTTTCAACCGCTATCAAGAGTTAGATCGCCGCGAACGCGAAAGAAAAGAACAAGCTTGGGAACGCGAACTACAAATGGCGATGAATTCTTCACAGCCGTTGGAAACTCTACCCGAGCACTACATGTTGCACTCATGTCATAGCTGTCCGAAATTGGATTCCCATGTGGAAAACTTATCAAAGTCCACGAAAGCACTCAGGCTGAAGAAGATTGCTAGCTGTGATACAGCGAGAGCTGATTCAAAATTAACGCATGAGCGCAGAAGTAATACAGCGCAGTCTAAGAGCGTTAACGGATCAGGCAAACATAAGGTGACGCCTGCCACTGAAGTGAAAGATGAAGCCGTGCTCCAGAAACTACAGGGATTGGAATTTATTGACCGCACGCCCTCACCCAAGGAAAAACTACAAAACACCTAATTGTCAATCAAATGTTGCAAGTGCTTCTTTTGAACAAACAATGTGCATCAACTAAGCAAACAAGTAACCACTGGGTGCATGTACTACTTTCCGTTGAATTGATATTATTTTTATTTCTTTATATTTCTATAGGAAACTTGTTTTCAGGTTCACTGAGTTGCGACTTACATCTTTTATACTCACTCTAGCGCGTTTGTTCGTTTTTTTAATGTCAGCACGCAACCTCAGATGAACGCTTCATTTTCATTTAGGAGGATTTACAATGGTAATCCCATATACACAGTGAACGAGTTAGAGTATGATAGGGTATAGAAAAGAAAATAGTAGATACTTCAAGTACATGTACATGGTCCGGGCACGATTTTATTCCGGTAATGGAAGAGCAAAACTAAAGCTCGTATTGGCATGGTGTCCTTCGCCAAGCTCTCGCGGGAGTGCCTATCCGCTACCAACTTCTTAATTGTAAAAGAATGCAACAATTTCCTAGCATATAATATCATTAAAAAAAAGTTAACTGTGTAGAAATTGCCTTTTACCATCAAAAAAGTATGGAAGGACCAAGTCAAATCACAATTGTATTTATGTATTTTCTATCAAAAATATATATTATTCAGCATAACTAAATAACTTTCTAATAGTTTGAACACGCTAGTACCGCAAATGCACGCAAAGTGAATAATTGCATATATAACAAATCGTCAGTCCATGTTAATTGAATTAAATCACATGTTAGTAAATATTCGTGGAAAAATATAAAATAATATAATAGAGAGCAAACCACGTTTCTTAAACGGCAGTTACGTCGGTGGTTTCAATCCTGGAAATGGGCTCCATGACCTTAACGCTCAAATTGTTCGCCGAATCGGGGCTGATTTTCAGCTTCTGCAAAATCTCAATCACATTATCAACCACGGGCGCAGCTTTACTAGAATCCTCTGCGTTGTTCACCGCACGTGGCTTTGCATAGTGTAGATAACAGAATCCCTTATATCCACGCCATGTTATCTCGTTCGGCTTGATGCCGCACTCTGTGAGCGCATTTTTAAGGTCACGTACACGCACAGTCTTTTCGATGTTGCTAACCATCAAAGAGAAATCAATTTGGGATTTATTCCGGCGGAACGGACGGCGTAATTTGTTATTCGCCGATTTCTCGTTGCCCTTGTTAATTTCGTTTGCCTTTGAATTGGCGAAGTAATAGGGTTCAGTTAAATATACAAGAAACAATAAATGCCATTTCTCACCGAATCCGGCCCAGCGTTCTCCTTCCCTTGGTCCTTTCCCTCTGAAATGCGCGGGCGCTTCTTAAAAACTCGACGGGTCACTGTGCGTTTTGTACCCTCCACTTTGGATTCCTCTGCTTGCGAATCGGAAGTTTGTGCTTCAGAACGTGGTCTACGTCTTTGAAAGCGTTTATATCCAAAAAAGCGTCTTGGTTCATACGATTCAATATCAGTGTCTTCTACAGCTGATGTAACATCAATGCCCTTTCTACAATATATAATTATTATAAATATTACACAGTCTAACATTAATAAAAAAGCACACAACATACTTTTCGTCAATCGCCTTCAATTCTTGCAGAACGGGCATTAAACCTAAACGTCGCTTTGACAGGATACCCCAAATTATCTCAGTTGGCCGCGGTAATGGCTTACTAACTTTGATTATTTTCGTAGGCGTAAGGATATAATCAACTGGCACATCATACGGTTTGAACATTTCACTGGGGAGCGAATCAAAAACCTAAGACCAAATTCAACAAATCAATAGCCAATATTGATTCAATGCCAAAACAAACCTGTAGATCATGTACGATGGTGACTATAACTGTCTTATCAGTTATAGCATTCATCTCATACAACATAGCAAATTCAAGGTCGGCATAGCCTCTACCCTTGCCAATCCTGTACCCTTCTACCGACACAGCAACACTTCCCATGACAAACAAGTCAATGGGAACCACTTCATTCAACGAAACGGAAATACCATTTTGTTCGATTCCACGACGGCTGATAGCCATGCGAACCTCACCCTTTGTTGCTGATTCATTTACTTTAACATGTTTTAGTAAACCTTCTGCCAACCTGGGCACAGGCACAAATAGTTCCTTCTTATTTTGCAAAACAATAATCCTGGCATTCTCCTGAGCTTTGTCAGGATTTACCTCTACATTGACAGCAGCAGCAAATTCCGGTAACTGTAACAGTTTATTCGCAGCCTCATCACTGCCTTTAAAATTTGGAATACGGCCATAAATTGGATGAGGAAAATTAGCAAAACGCTTGGCTTGTAATGATTGCCAAACGTGTTTGCGATATGCACTCTTAGTAGCTTCAATTGGCTTATCTTCATTTGCTAAAAGGTATTGTAAATATAATGAACATTAATTAGATAACTATTTATTGTTCAGATAAATGTGAAAATCTATACCGTTTGTGGAAGACATTATTCCCTGAATAAAAATATTTATTCACACCGTGCAATCTCTGACTCGCAAGTAATTAATCGTTTCTCATTTAATTGAATTGTTGCTATGGTGCACAAATTTTGTTCTGTCGCACACAAAACCTTCTTCGATGCCAACATGATATACATATACGCAATACTTCCGACGCCTACTAGATGTAGGAAACGAATGTGCATGGTTTGGCCTATTATATTTTTATCAAAATATAGGCAACTATCGCAACTGTAAATTTAAAAAGAAAAACTCTCATTTGCATACGGAAAACTTTATTATTACATGTTCCATATGTTATTAAGAAACCTTTCATTCAGTTTTCTCCGTTTAGCTTCTGTATCTGAACTTTTGACATCACATTCTTTCCCTGCAGTTCCAACAGTTGCATTCCTTCCAGAGTAAACAAATTTTCCTACGGGTGCAAATTTCTCTTCTTTGGTCGTTAAAGTTTTTGATTGTTCATGAACCCCATTTTCCGTTAAAACAATTTTAATCGGCTTAATACTTTTAATTGCGTTTTGTTCTTTTAATTTTTGAATAGTAGCGCTATCCACTTTGCGCAGGTTGATAACTTCAGGTTTTTTAACTACTTTTAAAGCTCCTGATGTAAACTCCAATTCAGTAATCATTTCCTTTGCCACGTCGGCTTTTACTTTACCAGATCCCTTTCTCTTTTTAGGGCGTCCAACGGGCCGTTTTTTCACAGGCGCTTTTTTAATTATTTCAGGTATATCAAAATCCTTGATTGTCACTGATGGTTCTATAGTGGAAAGAAGCGCGGGCCACTTCAAAAACGATTTGAAACGCAGTGCAAATAATTTAACACTAGGTCTTTCCCTTTCCACATCTGGAACGACGACTTTGTCGCAGATCTTATTTTCTGTGAATTGATTCATTAGCAGATAACGCATTACTTGTGTTGAAGAAACATTAGGAGGAATAAACTCCGTAATAGATGAAGTAATATTTGAAATTTCCGACTTTTCCTTAATTATTGCAATTAATTCATGATCTACCTTATCTAACATATACGACTGCTCAGAACTATTTTCAAACATCAATTTAACATTTAACATTTTGAAGATTTTTAATATATTGTTTGCACATTCTGTCAACTGAGAGTTATAGATTGCTTTCAAAGAGCGTGTTTTCTTTAATTGACCTGTTGGTGCAAAAAAATTCACTAGTTGCTCATCTGCGTACGTACGACATCTCCCATTAGACATTGTGTAATCAATCCCTTTATTTAATGCATTTTGTATAGCTCTTTGTCTTTTAATCTCCTCCCTATTATGATACGACAAGTTCCGTCGCGGAAACTCGTCCACTGTTTTGTTTGCAGCCAGGTATTTCTTAATAACCCTATACCGATGTCGAACTTGATGAGAATTTCGAGCAACTACATTACACAAGAGACCCCAATTATTCTCTCCGTGTTTCTTCACGTGCTCTATTATAAGTTTGTCTTCCTCGATCTCAAAATTACCCAAACGAATGACGTCTTTTGATAGTTTAGTCTCATACCGATATTTAATTTGAGCTTTAGAGCGAGTTTGCATTTTTTCAGCAATCTTGTCGAAGTTTAAACCCCATTTCTCAATAAGCCTTGTGATTTGTAAATCTTCATCATATGAAAACGGCCCTGATTTGCAATGTTCTATTGATTTCATATATTTATACTTGTTATACAAAAGCTTATTCATTGTTGAATTTGCTATGCATTTATACATATTAAATGCAGGTTTAACGCGATGTTGTTCAACATATTGCATTTCATTGAAGTCCAATGGCATTGGCTGTGAGCATAATTTTATATGTTTATTTGCCATGTACGAAGAGCATACGTTGTGTTCAGAACGGTTTGAATTAAGTTTCTCGGCAATAGTTTTCCAATCTAGTTGATTATCAAACTGCAGTAATTTTTCAACTACATCAAGTTCGGTTTGTTTTAAACACGTGTTATTTATCTGTGGGTGAACGTAACTATTCCATAGCACGCGTAACGAAGAAGCAAGTCCTAAGTCTGTAAAAATATAGTCAATAGTATCAATAGTTATCATTCAATAATTCTTTTATATACCTTTAAAATCGATTTCGGCTATCTGGTTCCATTTAATGTAAGTGTCATCCCACAGATCAGGTGTCGGAATTTTCTTCACATTCTTTTTCCACTCTGCTACTTTATCTTCCCAATAATTAATATCCTTTTGTACTTCATTCAGTTTGCCTCTACTGCTATCTTTCGCCATTTTTTGGTAATAACACTTCAAGTTATTTGCCTTATTTTCATAATAATTTAACTTGTTTCCATAGTAATTGAACAATACACAAGTTTTTAATGTTTTAATTTTTAGTTTAGTCCATTTTATTCTTACGTCCGAGTAAAGCAAATTCACTTCCTTGTTTGCTTTCTTTCTGGCAAAGTCAGCATTGTTGGGTGGAGGAAAGTTATCGATATGAAAGTATGGATACCCAACCTGCTTAATACGTTGCAAAGAGATTAAAGAATCAGTTTTAACTTTGTTCAACATATAACTTTGTAAACTGTTTTCACTCTCTTGCAACAGTTGTTGATACTTTGCGATGAGATTTTTTAGCTGAATATGTTTAGACCTATTGAGAATCATTAGTTCTCGCAAATCTATATCTTGACATTCGGTAATTAAATCAAATTGTTCATAATTGATATGACTCATTAAACCAGCCAAAGTAGTTACATTTTGAGTAGATACTTTTGATATTAAAGGAGATTCAACCACACTTTCAGTTATACTACGATAATCATTATCCTCATCAGAGGAATCATCTGAAAGCTTTTAAATACAGTAAATAATACATCTCAGGTAAAAACTAAATATTCTATTACCTGGGAATCTTTATATTGTGAAGAATCATCGCTTAATTCTGACTCGTCCTCACTTTGTGATCGTTCCAAGAGATTTAATATAGCATCAAGTTTTCTATTTTCAGCAAGTTCTGCGTCTTGATCAAACATTTTTCCCAAATGTATAACGTGTTCATCAAAATATAACGTCTGCTTTACTTGCAACACTTTGCTTATATTTTAATAGGTTATGTTTATCATCTTAACCTTAAAGCATTTATCCAAAAACATTGAACAGCAAATAATATAATACATAAGTAGTAAGTAATATAGTAAATTTAAAGACTTACTAGTTTCAAAATTAAATATTATTATTTAATTTTTGAATATGTACCTAACGTTTCAAACTAAAGTGAGGTTTGAAGTCGTCAGCTGATTATTGTGGTAGTATAAATAAGAAACGAGTTTTGAAAAATGGGCGATATGCCGGATGAAGGAACAAACAGAGTAGGTACATACTAATTATTTAAATCTAAATAGTTATTAATATGTTCTTTTAGGGCTTGGTTATATTTGGCAGGGACGTTTCAAAAATACCATGTTTTAGGAACAGCTTTTTGTATGGAATGAGTGGAGGATTGGCTTGTGGTTTAGCATATTTTATGTTTACAAGCAGAGTTAAAGGCGCATGCAATTTTGGAATGTGTGGTTTCACACTGA
>NBZA01004472.1:5417-23017 GCA_003054995.1 Aleochara bilineata | reverse complement strand
GTTCCAAACAGGAAGAGGAGTCGATTATAGACTCACAAACAAATGTTGATGAAACGTCCAACATTGTATCAACGGACACGGTTGCTTCTGATACTTCTACTGCTGTTATGGAAGCTACAACGACCGAATCGAACGAAGATAAACCACTTGCGTCTCTTGAGGATGGGTCTGGAGATGAGAAGAAAAAGGACGAATATGCATTTGATGACGCGATGACTGTTTCCAAAGAAATTGAAGAATTGCCCAAGAGACCTCCACGTCGATCGAAGCCAAGTTCGCGTAGTAAAGTTGTCTCTAGCAAAGCGAAACGAAGTTCTGGAAAAAGTCGACGACGCAAAGGCGCCATGGAAATTTCTGATGGAGAGGGTGAAGATCTTCAAACAACACCTCCACCTTCCCCACCTGCCGAAGAAGATAATTCGAACAAGCGAAGATCTGCTAGAAACACACAAAGGAAGAAGTATATTGATGATGTGATGCTGCGGTTCAGTGATGAGGAAACGCCGTCGGGCAGCAGTTCAAGTAAGAGTAAAAAGAGCAATAGTTCGTCGTCAACCTCTGCATCTACATCCGTTGCAAATGATGCGGCTGAGACGGCAGTTGTTGAGATAAATGCAAATAAACCTAATTTTGTGTACGTAAATACAACCGAAGAAGATAGTATGGTTGTTCAGTATATTCTGATCACACGGATGGGCAAGCGGCCGAAACGACCACTTGCGCCACCGGCTGAAGTCAAAGTGGAAGTTAAAGAAGGGGCGGTTGAATCTATAGATGTGACTAAATTAGACGCCGCGAGTGAAATCAAAGATGCTAAGGATGAAAATATTGATTCTGTGAAATCTCCGTCGGAGAAAGTTGATGACGAAGATGACCAACCGTTGGACCAACTTAGATGTCCCAAGGAGTCTTTAGAACCAGTCACTGTTCCAGAAGTGAAGCCCGCTGAACTGCCTGAAACAACTGAGAGTTGTAAGGACGAATCAGAATCTAAGGATGAGAAAATGGACGAGGACGATCTAAAATCAGAAGTTGTCACCTCGGAAATTGAATCATCTAAACAAGATGCGGAAGTAGACAAAGATGACTGTGAAACATCAGCTGAAAAGGATGATATACCAGAAGACTCGAAAGAGGTAGAGAAACCCGAAGAACCTGAGAAAGAAGATACACCTGATACAGAAATTGCACACGACACTGCAACTGAAGACATACCTCAAGAAGCCCAAAAAGAAGAACCCGAAGAGGAAGTTGAAATGGTTGAAGTAGAAGAATACTACGTTAAATACAGGAACTTTTCCTACCTGCATTGTGAATGGAAAACAGAAGAAGAACTATACAAAGGAGACAAGCGCATATCAAACAAGATAAAGCGCTACCGACAGAAACTAGCGACTCAAATTAACATCTTTGAAAATCCTGAGGATGAACCGTTTAATCCTGATTATGTCGAAGTGGATCGCGTTTTGGACGTTGCAGTGCACACTGACCCTATTACAAAGGAAACAGTGAGACACTTCTTGGTAAAGTGGCGCTCGCTGCAGTACGAAGACAGTACTTGGGAGTTGGAGGAAGATGTAGATCCGGACAAAATCAAACAATTTGAAAGGTTTAGTAAGGTACCACCTCGCTCAGAGTGGAAGAGCAAGAAACGGCCAATTCCAGAACAATGGGTGAAGCTTGATAAGTCTCCCATTTATAAAGGAGGTAATAGTTTACGTGAATACCAGTTGGAAGGGTTGAACTGGTTAACATTTTCATGGTACAACAATCGCAATTGTATTCTTGCCGATGAAATGGGTCTGGGTAAAACCATCCAGAGCTTGACATTTTTGCACGCAGCATACAAATATGGGATTCGTGGTCCTTATTTAGTTATTGCGCCTTTGTCGACGATTCCCAATTGGCAAAGAGAAATTGAGAGTTGGACAAATATGAATGTTGTGGTTTATCATGGATCAGCAGCAAGTAGGAACATGCTGCAAGAATACGAAATGTACTATAAAAACGATAAGGGTAATATTATCAAGGATATGACCAAGTTTAACATTCTCATTACAACGTTTGAGATTATTGTAACGGACTTTGCGGACTTGAAGCCTTTTAATTGGAGGATTTGTGTTATTGACGAAGCGCATCGTTTAAAGAACCGCAACTGCAAATTACTTGAGGGTCTGCGTCAGCTAAATTTAGAACATCGGGTTTTGCTCTCAGGCACGCCACTTCAAAACAACATCAATGAATTGTTCTCCTTGCTTAACTTTTTGGAGCCGACGCAATTCCCTTCGTCAGAAATGTTCCAGCAGGAATTCGGAGCTTTGAAAACCGAAGCGGAAGTAGAGAAACTCCAAACAATACTGAAACCAATGATGCTTCGCAGATTGAAAGAGGACGTTGAGAAGTCATTAGCGCCAAAAGAGGAAACTGTCGTGGAAGTTGAATTGACCAACATTCAGAAAAAGTATTATCGTGGCATCTTAGAAAGAAACTTTTCATTTTTGTCGAAGGGTACTACGCACGCTAATATTCCAAATTTAATGAATACAATGATGGAACTGCGAAAATGTTGTATTCATCCGTATCTACTGAACGGCGCCGAGGAACAAATACAGTACGATTACAAACAGGCGCATGGTGAAGATGCAGATGCCTATTACAAGGCGTTAATAAACAGCAGCGGTAAAATGGTCTTGATTGACAAGCTTCTGGCCAAATTGAAAGCGAACGGACATCGTGTGCTTATTTTCTCTCAAATGGTACGTTGTTTGGATATTCTGGAAGACTACTTGATGTACAGGAAATATCCATTTGAGCGAATCGACGGGCGAATTCGTGGCAATATGCGACAAGCGGCGATTGATCGTTATTCGCGTCCAGATTCAGACCGCTTTGTCTTTCTGTTGTGTACTAAAGCCGGTGGGCTGGGTATTAATTTGACGGCTGCAGACACGGTGATCATTTACGATAGCGATTGGAATCCACAGAACGACTTGCAAGCGCAAGCCCGCTGTCATCGTATCGGTCAACGTAAAATGGTCAAGATTTATCGGCTTTTATGTCGAAACACTTATGAGCGTGAAATGTTTGACAAGGCCTCGCTGAAACTTGGTCTTGATAAGGCTGTTCTGCAAAGTATGAATACATCACAAGGTAAAGATTCGGGCAACAAACAGTTGAGCAAGAAAGAAATTGAGGATCTACTGAAAAAGGGTGCTTATGGGGCATTGCTTGATGACAATGACGGTGATAAGTTCTGCGAAGAAGACATCGACGTCATTCTTGCGCGTCGTACACAAGTTATTACAATGGAGTCGGAAAAAGGCTCAACATTCAGCAAAGCTACTTTTGCGGCTAGTAATAATAGATCTGATATCAATATTGACGATCCAGATTTCTGGAATAAATGGGCGAAGAAGGCTGATATTGATACCACGGAGAAGGATGAAACTGAAGACTTGGTGTTATCGGAACCAAGAAGGCGCACACAAATAAAGCGGTATGGACATGACGAAGCTGCGATTGATATGTCTGAGCTGGAAAGCTCGTCGGATACTGATCTGGAGGGTGAAAATGTTGGCATTGGACTACGTAACCGCCGACGCAAAGACAAGCAGCGTAAACGGTTACGCGGCGAAGAGTTTTCGGTCAATCGTGACGTCAACGAAATTGTTTACGGCAGCTGGGCCCGCAGAGAATGCTTCATGGTTGAACGCGGGCTATTGACATTTGGTTGGGGCCGATGGACTGAAATACTTGCTCATTCACAATTACGTAAAGGATGGCGGGAACAAGATGTGGAAGACTGTGCTAGAGTAATTGTAAGTAACTTTTACATTGTTTTCCGTAATTCATTCTCATTCTGATGATTAACATGCTAATTTCGAGAATGCTTGAGGCATTCACTGAAAACAATATTTCTTCTCGAATTGCTGATCTTCTTTAAAATCGAACTTTCAGATATGTGTATGTGTATTATACTAATATTTACAATATACTTGCAGCTACTTTATTGTCTACGTTTCTACCGAGGAGATGAAAAGATACGCTCCTTCATATGGGATTTGATTTCACCCCTGGGGATTTCGGAAAGTAAGATATCCAAGGATCATCATGGATTAAAGGATCCGGTACCTCGAGGCATCCGCAACAAAAAGAAAGGTAAAGGAGGGATGGCAGCTGGCGGTGCTATTAAAGAAACAAAACATGCAGCTATCACGGATCCCAATCATTGGTCCAAGAGTGAGAAATACGACGGTGATATATTCCTAGAAAGCAATTACAAGAAGCATCTTAGCCGACACGCAAACAAGTAAGGTTTATTAATTTCTGTGTGTTTTTGAATTCTAATGCTCGTTTTCGCAGAGTTTTATTACGAGTGCGGATGCTCTACTATATTAAACATGAAATTATTGGCGACTTGGTGCAGCATATCGCGGATGGTGTTAATGCTAGGTAAGTCGAGTCCACTGCATTATTATTCATAATTATCATTACCATATAACCTTTGCATGTGCTTGTGGTGGCCATGCCTTTGTTAACTGCCACTTTTGGGGCATTTTACGATCGCCATCTTATCAGATTTAAAAAGAGGCTGACCGCTTAACACAACGTCATTTTTCATATTCGATCGTTTTCATTGCGCTTTTTTGATGCTTCTATACAATAACCTTGGTTTTGCGATTTATTTGGTAATCAATTTGTTTTCATCTACAAGTTTTCAATACTTTCACACACAACTGTAAACTATTTACACACATTAAGTAAGTCTTCTCGCTGCGAAACAATTTGCAGCTTCTTCTACGAGCAGGGTACGGCACTAAGAAATTTAATGACCGACGAATACCAAATTCTTGTTATACCTAAATTCTTATTAGAAACATTCTAAAGACGCAAAAAAACGATAAAGTGAAAACGGCGAAATTGTTTATAAGTAGACTGTTTTCTACAAATCTTTAATTCTATTTGCTGGTGGTAGTCAAAATTGTGTTTGATTTTGAATTGGCTTTTACGTGGTGATTCGCAGTGCCCTGCCTTTTAATCCGCCGCAAACGGATCAAGGGCCAAGCGAGTGGTGGGACGCGGATTGTGACAAGTCCCTACTCGTTGGCACCTGGAAGCACGGCTATGAGATGTACCCGGAGATGCGCGTCGATCCTACCTTGTGCTTCCTCTCCCGCTGTGGCCCGCCTAGCGATCGCGAACTACAGAACACTAACACCCAACCCGCTGCGATTGCAATGTAAGTAGGAGAAAAACTGTACCTTACACTTAAGTTAGGCCTTTATGCCGTATTGTGGCTAAAGATGCAACAATAATTGTTATATAAAGATTATTGATGAATCTTAACCACCGAAGAAAATCATCAAGTATACGTAAGTACCTAAAAAGATCATCAAAGGGAACAGGGATAAATGTGCTTTAGCGAAATGAACTACTCTTTGCTTGTTTTATCTATGTGTTATATCATATGTTATTATACTAATGCGATCATTTTCTCTTGTTCATTGTTCAACATTGCAAAATATGTTACTTATTTGCAATTTGAAATATTCTAGTGATGAATTGGAAGATGAAAACTCCAATGAAGATCAAAGTAAGAAGACTGACAAGTCTGACGGTATGGAGCCATCCCCAGGTCCTTCTGCCGGCGGCGATACTCCAACACCGATTGAGACCGTTGATTTGGACGAACCTGTGGTGATTCTGGAGGAGAAAAATGTGTGGCCATCTGCGACTGATTTAAATACGCGGTTGCGCCGGGTAATTACATCATATCAGCGCAATATCCGGAAGGATGATCCACCAACACCGCAGTCACAGTCCTCTTCGCCACTGCATATTACCTCCCAGCCTCCGAAAGTGTCAACTCCACAGCCGTCGAACTCCGGCAAATCGAGTGGAAAAGGTGGATCAAAGGTATGTGCATACGTCTATCGAATAAATTCATTTAACCATAATATCATTATGATGACAACTCGTTCTGGACGTACGTTCTAAATGTTATTTGTTTGGGATATGATATTTCACCCAATTCTTATTTGACTGTGAAATGTCTTTCTCGTACCTAACTTAACTTCTAATTGTCATTGTTATTACTATAACTATTATGTTTATATGAATTTGTGCAATGCACTATTTATTTATAAATGGTGCATGTTTCGAACGCATCATGTCGAGAGAATGTGTAGTATGTAGTAAATTGCACTCTACAGCCGACCATTGACCAATCCGCTTTGTCGAACCCATTGGCCGCCCTGGCCCAAGTATCACAACTAGAGGGACGAGACCCCGCATCGTTAGGTCTTCATGGTTGGGATCTGCAGCAGCTAGCACTCTATTTACTGGTTAGTACTTTAAACTTTACTTTTTTGACTTTTTATATTTCTAATTGTGGGCAAAATAAGATTGCTTTGTTGCGGATTCATGTTAATTAAAATTTAGTTGAACACGTAATATTAGTAGCCAATCAAGCCAAGGTAAGTGTGTCTGTTTGATGTTCTTTTATGCTCCGACGTTCGTTAATCCACGTGTACTATGAGAATGTTATATTGATTTTATTTGATGGTTTATTATAAAAGCTGTAATTACAGCGGTATTAGGTCATATTAAGCGAACAATCGATGCCTTTATGAAATTTGTGCGCCTTTGGATAAATGAACTATTTTTACTCCTTTTCGCAGATGGAACGACAGGGTAAACTAGATTCGGCGTTGCGCGACAAAGAGCGGCAAACTATAGCAAAGAAGTGGACCAAACGCGAAGAAGCCGACTTTTTCCGCGTTGTATCTTCATACGGGATCAACTATTACCGCAAAAAGAAGGCATTCGATTGGAGTAAATTTAAGCAACTGTCGAAACTCGATAAAAAGTCTGATGAAGATTTAACTGAATATTACAAGAATTTTATTGTAATGTGCAAAAAACAATCGGGGGTTAAGTTGGAAGATGAACACTATGATACTACCATTGAGCATATAACAGAAGAAAAGGCCCGGCGAACTTTGGAGCGGCTCGATTTACTATCACGGATTCGAGAAGAAGTTATCACAACTTCAAAATTGGATGAACGGTTGAAAGTTTGCCAGACTTCGGCCGACATGCCCGACTGGTGGGTACCAGGCAAGCACGATAAGGATTTACTTCTTGGTGTCTCTAAGTATGTAATCTAACATTATGAAGTTTATAAATTCTTATTGTTTTTACTCTTTTTTTTATTAGACATGGTTTGGGACGAACTGAGTACTACTTGCTAAACGACCCAGAGTTGTCTTTCCACGAGGTATTAAGGAGAAAAACTCAACCGGTTGAGCCTGAGAAAATAGATACTAAGGATGCTATTAAATTTGAGCATCGCGAAGATATTTTGAAGTTTGACAAGAACGAAATTCTGGTTAAATTGGAAAAAGGTGAAGGTACATTGAAAATTGAAAAGGTAGCTTTGAAGAAGGATGATGAAAAGATTGTTGAAAAAGTGGGATTAACTGAAAACCAGGTTGAAGTTACTTTAGTCAAGACCGAAAAAGAAACTGAAAAGGAAGAAGAAACTAAATCTGTACCCGAAACGGAGAAGTGTTCACCCGAGGTTGAAAAGCCTGTCACACTTGTTGAGATTCTAGAAGAAACGCCGAAAGAGAAAGAAAACGAGAGTGAACCGGAAACTAAATCAGAGAAACAAGAAGATATTCAAACTGAACCACCGAAAGAAAAGGAATCAGAGGAAGTTCAACCAGAAAAAGAGGTGAGCACTGAAGAGAAACCATTGGAATCTGAGGAAGAGAAGGAGAAAATGGTTACTGATCAGGAAGAAACGGAAACTAATAAAGTAGAGGAACCCGTAGTCGAAAAGGAAAAGCACGAGGTTCCTGTAAATGAGGAAACTTTAGAAGAGAAAGAAAAACAACCTGAGACGACAGACGAAGCAGCTGAAAATGTTCCAGAAGATAAAGTTGAAGAACCCGAAAAATCAGTGGTATCTGAAGAATCTTCAGTATCTGAAACTCCAACAGAAGACAAACCAGAAGAAGTCGAAAGCAAACCTGTGGAGGAAGTGAATACTGTCGATGAAACACCTAAACCCATGGAAGTCGATGAGCCACAAGAAAAGTCTCTGATTCTTGATAAATCAGCCGAAGAAACCTCTGATAAAAGTATTACTGAAAAGCCTGAAGGTGAAGCTGTTGATAAGCCAGTATTAGAAGAAAAAGAAATTGTAGAACAAGAAAAAGATACTGAAAATGAAAATGAGAAAGAAAAGGATAATGAGAAGGAAGAGCCTCTTGAGAAACTTGTACCAACTCCTAAGGAGGAAGAAACAGTTGAAAAAGAAATCGAACTCTTACCGATTCAAGAGATTAAGAAAGAAGTGGAAAAGGATAAGGATATTATTGATGCTGAATTGTGCTCGAAACAAGCTGCGGAACTAAAGGCTAAGTTCCCAGATCTGGAGGTTATTCAACCAAGTGCACGTTCAACTATTTTGGAATCAACTAGTCTTAAAGAAAAACATAATACAGGTACCATAGACCAATTAAATTAATTAGAAATTAGCAATTTTAACGTGTAATATTTTTTAGCTGCCTTAGACTTTAGCGAAACAACCGTCGCACAATTATTTAATAATACAGTAAAATGGCCGAAGGAGTACGCTATCCAAGTACGTCTTCAACATATAATCTATGCTATTGAAACAAAGGACTGGCCCGCGCCAAAACGTTTCTCAGCGTACGCAAGTGGTATCGGAAATGAATACGATATTCCCATACATGAATTACCCAGCGATCCGCCAAAGCGTGACACGCCAACACCGATTTCCTTAGGTGACTTAGAAGTTATATCAATACCATCTGATAATTATATTAGAGGTACTGATTACCCCGGTGCTAATGGCACGAATAAAAAACGCAAACGTGTTCTTACAGGCGCAGCCGCATCGCAAAGTAATTCAGCTGCAGCGTCGAACGCAAAGAAGCGCAAGCGACATATTGCCATTGACGTCGAAACCGACCGCGCTAAATTACATGCGTTGCTGAATAGTACACATGGTATGGGTGGAAATCCACTCGGTAAGCATAGTGCTTGGGACGATGAACCAGAAGATGGACGTACGAGGACGTCTTCTTTGGGCATGCAACCCCCACCAGCTCATCAGCACGGTAGTTCTAAGCTGCAGTCATTGCCGTTTGATTTGAAGTATAGTCAACCACTATCAAAAACTCAAATTGGTCAAACAACAGTTATACCAGGAACTAGTAGCACTCTAACACCTATTGATCTGAGCTCTGGGTAATTATAATATGTTTTAAATATTCTTTTAAAATATTCTATAAATAACTATTTTACAGTTTGCCGAAAATGAACACTTTGGATATACCCAAAGTTTCAAATCAAGATATGCAAAACGAAGTTCAAGATTTCTCAATGCCTTCTCGCAAGCAACAACATAGTGGTAACAAAGGAGGAGGAAATAAACTCGATGATACTTTATCCAAACTTATGAAACGTAAAAATTGCGTAAGTTTTTGATAATTTTACAAATTAGTTAAAATATTAAATCTTTGATTGCTATTGTTATAGCCTGAGCCGGAACCAGTCGTTGGCAAGGAAAAGAAACGTCGCAAGTTAGACGAAATCGTCTTAGGGTTGAGCGCAGCGAAGGAACAATCTCTGTTTACTACGGATACACCACCATCCAAAAAGCAGACAATTACTCCGAGTGTGACTGTAATTCCAACATCGGCACCTGTGAGTTCTGTTCACAACCAGTCGCAGAAACCATTCTCTCTCACAGTAACATCGGTTCCTTCCACATCTGCTTCGGCCAATACATCACGTAGTAGTTTACAAAACATTATGGCTATGGGTGGCGGAAAAGACTCATTCAGCACTTTCCTAGCGCAAGCCGAGCAGCAGAATTTATTGCTTAAGAAGCAACAGCAACAACGTAAGAACTACGAGGCTATGATAGCGGATATAAGCAAGGTGGCAGATTTCGGTAAGCAAGTAGGATATTCGCATGAAGCTAAGGTGAATAAGTGGCTTGCGGAACAAAATCCAACACTTGCCGAACAACCATTGGGTTCAGAATATTTGTCATCTACTCGTCGGCGCAGAACGCGCGTTGATCAACAGCCTCAACAACAACAGCCGCAACCAGTGGTCGATTGGAAGAAGTTTACTGGTGAGGAAAATGTCTCCGTTATGCATAAAGTTACAGGGAAGAAGTTGACTGGAGTTAAAGCTCCGATGCTCAAGAACTTGAGCACTTGGCTAATGGACAACCCTATGTATGATATTGATCCTAAATGGGGCGAGATGGCTACCAAAGATCGGTCTTCGAGCAGCTATGGGTCTGACATGCATAAACGCGTTAGCGGCAGTAACAATAGTAGCAGCAATAGTAATAACAATAAGAAATCCTCAAACTCTCAGGGTAGACCTCCAGTATTATCAAGTCCAACTGGGTCAACTTCAAGCGTTAGTTCAGCAAACTTAGCCACGTCATTACCATCAAACTTATCATTCCCGTCGTTGAGCAATGCGGGTTTGAGCGGCTTGAATTCAAGTCTATTGTCTGGCTTATCAGGCTTGGGACAATTTGATCCAAAAAATCCTCTGCTCATGCCGTTTGCAGGGATGCCTAACATGAACGCTCTGAATTCAATGGGCGGCTTAGGCAATTTAACAAATATGAATTTATTTGCGAACTTGGCGAGTTTGGGCCTTCCTGGATTAGCAGGAATGGATCCTAATGCATTGGCGGCTGAAGCAACCAAATCAACATCGAAATCGTCAACGGCAACCAGTTCCAAATCGAAGGCAGACTCTCATAGCTCCAGTAAGTCGGGATCAGCAAGCAATATTTCAACTACGAATCCATTCCCCTTTTTCTTCCCTAACCCTTCACTACTATACACGCCACTGGGGTTAGGCGGACTTAATCCATTTTCATTGCAACCAGGACTTTCATACGATGCCCTGGCAGCACAATGTGGCTTATTGAATGGCGGTCTAAATCCAGCCGCTTCGCCAAAATCAAAGAGTTCTCGGGCACAAACATCGACTACTTCTGCAACAGCGACGCAAAGTTCTCCTAGCACAAAAAGTCGCAGTAGCAGAGACGCACAAATACAGCAATTGCTATTACCTCCAGATACACACTTATTGGAATCGCTCACCAAAGCTGCAGTCAAAGACAAGAAAGTGTCAGAGGCTGAAAAACGTAAGGCATTTGAAAGTCTAAGCAAGATGTTGCCTACTGATTTCTTAACGCCGGATAAATCCAAGAAAGCGCCGATGTTCCCAGACTTTAACAAACTTCTAGAACAAGTCAATCCCATGGCGGCGATGGCTCCTTCAAAGAAGAGCCACGAACAACAAATGAAGGAAGCAATTGAACAGCTAAGCAAGACAGCTAATGCCGAAATGTTTGCAAGGGCTATGAGCGACGAACAACATAAGCTTGCTTCATCTTCAAAACGCTCTCGTGATATGTTGGAAGCTTCTTCGCATAACTTCCAAGTGCCGGAGGATTTGGCACCTCCATCGAAGAAACAAAAAGATGATATTCTTCAGTCGCTACCAGCTAGCGTGAGTGTTTCTCCTTCAGTTCCAACATCATCTACACCCGTGGATATTGAAGCTTTACTGCCACCCTCAACAGTAGTGAAGCCCAGTGTTCCCACTTCAGCTTCATCGACTTCTTCAGCAGAGGAAAAGATGGAGAAACATTACGAACCTGAACCGGAAAATGAAAGTGCAACTGAGGGGACCCATGAAAATCCAGATGATGCGCCGAAGAAAAATGCTAAGCGAACGCGAGGTAAGCGTAGGTCTGGAGATATGATGCCTATAGATCCCGAGAGTATTCGCGAGAAGAAAAATCTTCGCAGTAGTGCAAGTCGCTCAGCAGCGGCTGCACAAGCGAGGGCGGAACGTGCTGAACGTGAGAAACAAATGGAAGAAGAAGCACTTAGAGCACAAAAAGAAGCTGAATGATTAAGACCGAATAAACGTTCGCGTTTTTAGAATGATGCGTCGTGATGAGAATATATAAAGTGGATCGGATTGAAATGGCTTTTAATAAAACTAAATATTATTTTAGGTGCGGACTGTGATAATCAATGAACTTTTTAAAGATTATTATTATTTACTATTTCTACAAGTTGTATACACAACGGGCAACCCAACAGAAACGGCCAATGCAATGGTGAAATTGAGTGGTTTTTTAAAATTAGTGATTTTATATGAGAAGGAAATTGATTAGGGGACGAAACGGAATTGCGCGGTGAGCATACTTATCCCCCCACGTTTGCGGAACAAAAAACTACTGGTGAGAAAAATTTATTCAGTATCACAGAAAATTTAATACATTTGTGACCCAACATTTTAAACGGCATAAGCATTATTATGCATAAGTAAGCATAAATTAATATTTCTAGATTATTATATAATCAATCATGTAATAATTGTAGTTGGACTGTTTCACGTTTTAACAATGTTTTATCTAAATTATCTGTTTATGATTTATCACATCGAGATATTTATTTGTGGAATATTTGCATGTACGAAATATCTCGAATTATTTTATGAATGCTAACTCGCCGAGTGAATTGGCAACGGACATTTTTAAACAAATTGCCAAAGAGTGAGGATGTGACTAACGAAGATGAACTAAAGTATGTAAACTAAACAGGCGTGCAAATTGCTTCTAATTGAACACATTGTGGGAGTGTTTGGTTGGAAGTAAAATCACAAACGCTGTGTTAAATTGGCCTATTGCAAATGAAGGAATGAACTAAATTCACATGCAAAGTTTTAAATAATTATTTGATTGTTTAAATACGATCACGACTTTGGTGTTGTCAACATATATATAATTACATGATCAATGGACATAATCTAATGTAACAGCTAACAGAATAACGACGATTGAAGACTCCTTGTAAATATGGTGTAGACATAATTTAATTGTTTCAAGACAAATGTATTACAATTAAACCTAAAGTCAAATGGCTTTTACAATTGAAAGATGTGAGCATGGATTGTTTTGTTGCGCTTGTAAACCACATAGAGCAACAATACATTTAAGATACAAGTGATTACAGGTATAACGATCATTTGTAACTACTTTTCACAATTAAACTATGTACGCAAACTCGCGAGTATTTAGATAACATGTGGTAATGAACGATGTTGCATTTGCGACGTACATTTATCGATATGTAAACAAATTAATGTAAATAGCTGGTGTTTCTATTTTATTATTTCTTTGTATTATGTATACATAATTAGTTTGTTTCTAAATTTAGATATAATATCATTCGTCAATGAGGTGGTTCAAAATATTATTTAATACGGTAGAAGAATGTGTGACGATGCGCAAAGAGGCACTTGGTGGGTGCATCGTGTGAATAGCAATCTTGAACCATTATTAAGGACTTAGAATCGAGGTGCAACAAATAATGGATAACTCATCATTATATATGTTCATAAATAGTTGTATAAGTCTGATGATAGGTAATCCTAATTATTGTTAGGTTTAAATAATAATGATATTTCATTTTTTATTTTTGCTTAGTTGAATAATCATAGCGATTTTTAATATTATTCTACAAGCCCGCGCGTATTTATTTTTCTTATTATCTCTCTAACGTGAAAACTAAATATTTAAGTTGTACACATTTTACAGCATACAAAAACTGTACAAATGCATACAAATGAACATTCTCAATGTTATTATATTGTAAATCAGTTTTCTGAATTAAAATTCATTTTAAATTGCTAATTTGGTCCTCCAGTTATAAAAGTATCAGGATTGCAGGAGGCAGCAGGAGGTAGTTAAGCGTTAGCTCTTCAGATTTGATCGAAAAGGTGTCTGGGATTTGCCTTTTCACTCTTCTCTGAGCTGGATACTCCACCGAAATCATCCACTAGTCTTTTTACAAGTGGCCGAAAGTGTACAAGTTCCAACGGACGTTAACCAAGGCAGGCAGTGGTGCAGCGGTAACGTCCGTAGACTCGCAAGCGAGCGTCCTGGGTTCGAGTCCCAGCACCGGAGAAAATTTTTCTAAGTTTGATTGAGTTGGAGTACGTACAGATTCCATGTCTAATAAGACTGCTATGTGTCAGTAGATGGCAATAGCGCTCCCACTGTGGTGGTAACTAAGATCGGGAAATGGGAGTCAGTCTTGACGGGACCACAGAGCTGGCTGGTCGAGTCTGACGGGGTGGGATGGCTTTGAAAAGAATCTCAATTTAGTCTACGACACGCAAAAATTAAAAACGTAGTTTGGACCTTTTAATTAGTCTCCATTTCTCTTCCTACCTTCCCTCTGTAGGAAGGCTCTGTTAGTCTTTGCTCTCATAGAATTTAGAAACTTTGAAATTTCTTAAAAAGTCCCGCAACCGGGATTCGAACCGCGGACTCCTGCTCGAGAAGCAAGCCTACTAACACCTAGGCCATGAGCATCTATTGCTTGACTCAAGTTAAAACTTCTACACTCTCGTCCATGCAGGCTCAAGTGAAAAATAAACTTTCAAACATATACGTTTTCATAAATTAAATTTTATTAACGGTATACAGACATCCTTTCAGTTGTATATGCATTTAAATAAATATTTTATTGTGTGTGTTTGTTAATGTTATGCAGTAGTGTGATCTCAATTATTAAATACTATGGGATTTCGCAGAATTGAAGATATACATACATACAATTTTATGACCTACATAGAATTCAAATCGTAATCAAAGGTATAATATTTAAAGAATGCATTTAACACAAACTCTAATCTACAATTGAACAGAGAATGAGAAGAAAAGTTATCATCGAATTAAACATTGTTTTTCGCTCGTATTACATAAATAAGAATTTCTTTTAAACGTTATTGTTATGTTATTACTTACTTGTTATTTCTTGGTATACATCTGCGTATTCATTGCAGTGTATATTACATTTGAAGATAGTTAGATATATGTTATTTAGTTTGCTTCTATACAAAATGCCTAAAATTATGTATCACAACTACTAGAACTCATTTGAAGTTAGAAACAGAAATAGATCATTTAGCTCGTAGAAAAACGGTATTGCTTGATTTGCAAATGTTTCATTATACCGATTCGCTATACTGCGTCCACATCTGTCGCCTCTATTATTAATTATTTGGTATTGAGTAGTAGAATGAATTGTTAATACAACGTCTGTCCTGGCAATAAAGACTAGCAAAGGTGCTGTAAATTTTTGTAAAAAATATCGATTTTGAATATGTCCTAAACGCGTCTAAATTGTAGGTTTTTCTTTATCATGGTTCTCTGTGAGGCAGTAACTCTGCTGTCATCTGCAGTTAAGAGTAGTATTCAGTGCCAGGACGTGTATGCCTGTGTGTATCTGCTCTTCGTCTTCTTCTTTTTCTTTTCGAGTTTGCGGTACAATCACCGAAAACCTCAGCAGGTGCTCATCGAATTCAAAACAATCAGACAATTGTCCCAAATGTCTTGCAGGTAATTTGAACAATCATTCAAATATTTTGATCCACAGCCTTTGCTCTATGCTTACAAACGAACAAATTAATTCAATAAATCCATCAATAGCATTAATGTAACATAGAAATAAAAAACAAATAATTACAAGTATTTCGAGATTATATCCGTTTTTCGCAATCGTCTTCGTCTTCGTCCGCATCATTATGGTTATACATTATTTGTTATAAAACACCCTGTTTGCATTAATTATTCATAATTATAAGTTCTTATACTTTATGATGTGATAATACTGAATGTCATCTCCACTTAATTTACAAAATCGTTAAACAATAAGAATTAATCAGTAAGAAATAAATTAAATCGCTTCATGTTCAGCACGATCAACGTGAATCTGACCTCTATCCCTACACATATGCCATCATTGGGCGTTTTAAGTTCGCCAACTTCTTTCTTCTCCAATCTAATTTCCGTGTCGCTTTGTAATAATTACTGTGTACGTGTAATTACTGTTAATCATCCTCTTCTTATCCCACTACGTCTGCGTCTTCAATCAATAGTAACAATAATTAAATATATCAATGAAACTGACTACTGATAAATCAATCATCATGCTACATACGACATTAATTAATTAAATAAAACAGTCTCCTATTATATCTATCTCTCTCTTATATAATATATACGATAAACCGATTGTTAATATTTATAAATTTCTATATTACAGTAGTACACGATAATTATCACGTTCGTCTTACTTATTATTGACTGGACATCGTTTCGACTTCATTTCGCATCATATCATCGTAACATTACACACCGTTACCATCATCCTCATCCTCCTTTTCCTTACATCGTCTGCCTTCACATTTTCATCACTACGCAAAAATGGTAAAAAAATAAAATCAGATAATATTAGAATATATGTAGTTGTTTCAATTTTCATAAAAGTCTCGTTTTCAATTTGTTAGCCTATCATTTCATATCAGTGCACGCGAATTCGTGGGAAACCGATCACACACAGTGCACAGGGCGCGGCGACGTATGTCGTACACTTGCGTTGTAGATATTCATTTAAGATATTTGGTATTATCGCGTTGCGAAGCATCGTCGACGTCCTCATCCTCTTCTTTGATATCCATCAGCGTCTTGCAGGAGTAGCACTCTTGGAGTCGTCGTCATAAGCTCCGCAGGCGGGTGCGCCCTTGCACATGCCTGTATTAAATCCCGTTGGAGTTGTTCGTCGTGTTATTGACGATATTTGTACTTTGCACCACGTAGTGGGTGAGCCTGGTCGGCAGGCAGCCGGCATTCAATTGATAGAACTCTACGAGCTGCAGCAGGTCGTAGAATTTGGTGACGCCGCTATCCAGAGAGAAGACGTGTGCGTCCCGGACCTGATCCAGGATGGGTGTGATCTGCGCATGCAGCACTTTACCACCGAACTTATAGGTGAGGACAAATGCGCCTGGATTCGATCGACTCTCTCTCACAAGAAACACACTACAACAATAAGAATAAAACCAGATAAGATCAGATCCCATAAATGAATATTTAATCATACAATCGAAAATTAATCAATCTATGCATTAACATTTGTCATTGTTATGTAAATTTCCATTGTGGCTCGTTCGTTCGGGTACGAAAAGTGGCGCAAAGTGAGAACATTTTAAATTAGTACTCGCTTGGCTGCTCAGTTGGTTGCCAGGCAAACTTTCATTCAAAAATAGATTGAACTTGCTAAAAGTTCAGTTCAGTGAAGCAACTTTAATGAGCACCGACCAGAGCATAGACAGAAGTAAGATAGTCTAAGTCTATTCAAACTCAAAATCTTAAAATCCTCGAGAATATTAACTCTAGCGCAATAATTATACCTTTAGAAACTTAACCGTTCTATGTACTCGTACATGCATAGTTTAGCCTAAATATGAATAACTGGTAAATGTCGGGGAAAAGCTAAGCTAAAAGCGACTAAGCAAACTGTCGGAAAAAGCATCATGAATATTGAACGCGTCGAAACTTTCATGCAACTTTTGATGATCGTTAAACTTTGCTGAAGAACTAAGCACAATCACATCAACTCACATGAACTTCTAAGGAACATTTTATTAGAAAAGCGAGCGAC